>QXTE01000768.1:59921-104564 GCA_003942145.1 Platysternon megacephalum
GTGCCGAAGGCGGCACGTGAGCTGATTTTCAGTGGCACTCACACTGCCCGGGTCCTGGCCACCGGTCCGGGGGGCTCTGCATTTTAATTTAATTTTAAATGAAGCTTCTTAAACATTTTAAAAACCTTATTTACTTTACATACAACAATAGTTTAGTTATATATTATAGACTTATAGAAAGAGACCTTCTAAAAACATTAAAATGTATTACTGGCACGCGAAACCTTAAATTAGAGTGAATAAATGAAGACTCGGCACACCACTTCTGAAAGGTTGCTGACCCCTGGCATAGCATCATAGAAATGTAGGGCTGGACAGGACCTCAAGATGTCATCAAGTCCAGCTCTCTCTGCCAAGGTAGGACCAAGTATATGTAGATTATCTCTGACAGAGGTTTGTCCTACCTGTTCTTAAAAATTTCCAGGGAAAGAGACTCCACAGCCACTCCACAGTAAGACTATTCCAAAGCTGAACTACCTTAGCTCTGGGGACACCCACACAGATTTTAGTGGTGAGCAGCTCTGGAGAGAGAGGAGACCCCAGGGAATGGGCAGCTGGGTAAAGAGACTAAAGTTGGGAGGAGAAACATTGATGTGTCCAAGGTCACCCAGGCTGTCCATGACAGAGCTAGAAATAGATCCCAGTTCTAGTGCCACCGTACTGCTGTTTTGGGTACTGAAGGTCTCTGCTACACTGGGATTTTAGGCACTGGTACAAACCCTTAGTATAAACAGAATTTACACTAGTGCTCTCTGATTGGCACTGGTGCACCATGCCCCAGTTTGAAGGCTTGCGGCAGTGGGGGGGAACAGTGACCTCACTGAGGCTTGGGGCTGGCTGAACAGTGCAGCTGGTAACGGAGGGGCAGTAGTGAGGTCGGGGCCAGGAGCACAGCCCCACAGGACTGGACACTGACTTCTCCTGACCCAGGACACGCACCCCCAGCTGTGTGCAGGGACTGCAGCTGAGCTGCCCTGCCAAGACAGCCTGTGCCTCCATGGAGAAGCCACCTCTTTTGTTTTCTGCACATTTAGGAGTCCATGTCTCTGTTCCCCGTGGCCGTGGTGCATTCCGCACTAGAGAAGCACATCAGCAGAGCAGACGCACACACCATAGCTCCATCTGGAACACGCGGCATTCACTGCCAGACGGGATGGGCGATTTTTCAGGGGCCCAGCTTGATATGCCTGGCTGGGGTGGATTCAGTTGTACGGGGGTCTGGGGCTATTATAGTTTGGGATGTTCCTTTTTGCATAGTCAAACAGGGATATTTGCATAGTCAGAATGATCCCACCACGCTGCCACCATGTCAGGGTTCCCTCCCCACGCTGAACTCTGGGGTGCAGATGTGGGAACCCACATGAAAGAAACCCTAAGCTTATTTCTACCAGCTTAGGTTAAAACTTTCCCAAGGCACAAATACTTTTCCTGTCCTTGGACAGTATTCCTGCCACCACCAAGTGATTTAGATAAAAATCCAGGAAAAAGGGCCACTTGGAGTTCCTGTTTCCCCAAAATATTTCCCCAAGCCCACTTCACCCCCTTTCCTGGGGAGGCTTGAGAATAATATACTAACCAATTGGCTACAAAGTGAGCACAGACCAAACCCCTGGGTTTTTAGGACACTGAAAATCAATCAGGTTCTTAAAAAAGAATTTTATTAAAAAAAATAAAAGAAAAGAATCACACCTGCAAAATCAGGATGGAAGGTAACTTTACAGGGTAAATAAAAAGATTTAAAATGCACAGGATTCCCCTCAGACTCTGCTTTCCAGTTACAAAACAGGAATGAAATTACCTCTTAGCATAGGGAAAGTTCACAAGCTAAAACAAAAGATAATCTAACACATTTCCTTTGCCTTTACTTACAATTTTTGTAATCTTAGATGCTCATTTCAGGTAAGTTTTTAGGAGATGTTTTTTCCTGCCTGGTCCCTCTCTCGTCCAGACAGAGAACAAACAGAGAGCACAAACAAAACTTTCTTTCTCTCCCCCCCCCCCCCCGGCCAAAGATTTGAAAATATCTTCTTTTCTTATTGGTCCTTTTGGTCAGGTGCCAACCAGGTTATTTGCGCTTCTTAACCCCTTACGGGTAAAGGAGGGATTTTATGCTACCCTTATCTTTATGTTTATGACAAGGTGTGATTGTGATATGAGAAGATCTGGGTCTGAGTCCCCCCGTGTGTGCAATGAAAGGAAAGAGGTCATGTGTACCTTGAGCTTCCAGTCTGTATCATTTCTGCACTGAGCTGTGCATGTTGTCAGGAGGAAACAGGGGACTCTTTGCCATGGGAATGGTCAGGATCTGAGATGGGATCTGAGAGCAGTCTGTGTGCTTAATGATGGGTAACTGAATGTAGAACATTAGCTGGAACTTCTATGAGTAAGGATGAAAGAGTTGTAAAAAGGGGTGAAGAGGTGTTCAATTAGCCAAGTGTGCGGCTGTGTCTGGGGAGCAGGCTCAGTATCTGAGTGTAGAACAGGTGTCAGTAGCTCCTGTACAGCGCAGCTCACCTAAAACCAAATTCCATCTCAGCAAAGATAAAGTGATTTATTGTGTGCCGTGGTTGTCATTTTCTCTAGTATTTTAGTGGTAGGCACTTTCTCAAATGGCCGGGTGTACACAGGTGTGTTGTTGGAGTAAAGAAAGGGTCATTGCTCACGTGGGTCAGAATTAGGATTACATTGTTGTGTACCTTATCTCTACATTTCCTGATTATTACAAGTTTGAGTTTTGCTGATCTCTCTTCTGCAGGGCCACCAGACAGCTCCGGGCAACCTTAAATCCTGAATTACCATTTTTTGGAGTGAATTTCCTAGCTTTTTGCAGAGTGATGTTGGCGGGAGGAGTTAGCAGCCCTGTAGGCAGTTGTGGGTCTCACACAAGTTTGCAATCGGAGGCACAGAGAAGTGCAATGACTTACCCAAGGTCACCCAGCAGCCCCATGGCAGAGCCAGGATTAGTCCCCGTCCACTGCTCTCTCCACGTCGTTGCTGGGTGATTCTGAAGTGCTGCTCCCCTCTCCTGTACTTTTTATTACGGTGGAATGGGAATAATGGTCATGCTACAAATGTCTCTCTCCTTCTCCACCTCCTCCTCCTGCCACCGTTTCCCGTTTAACCTCCCCTTCTTGTCCATCCCCTCCAGCCCTTTCTTAGCACCGTAGAAGCCAGTAGCTGTTTCCTGTCCTAGGCTGCTGCACACACGTATTACAGGCAGCAGCAGTGTATGGTCTGGCGCATGCCACCTTGGTGATGTAGCCTGAGCTGCAGACTGAGCTGGGCTCCTCACTGCTACTTCCAGCTGGTCCTTCTGCTCCTGGTCCAGCCATGCCCTAGCTCTGCCCAGTCTGCCTCTCCTCCAAACAGGCCCCCTCCCCTATACACCCTGGCCTGCCCCTCCAACCCACACACGTGTAACATGTAGCTTTAAACTATTCCTATTCTGGATTTGGGATGATTAAATTTGTGTTACCTTCAGCTCCCCCTCCCCCCGACCCCAGTTTCACTTGTTTGGTTGTGCCCTGATGGTTTTCCATTCATAGTTTGGGAGGGAGCAAGGCTGGTTGGTTGAGCCTTGCGTTACCTTGCCAGCTGACTAGTGAGAAGTGACGACTCCCTCTTGGGTGGATGGGCCAATCCCGGGGCCCATTACCTCTCGGTGATTGATTTTCCATTCCAAGTCCATAAAGTAGATTTTCCATATAAATGCTTTGTTCCGTACATATGACCCATACGTTGATCTCTCAGTCATTATGAGTCTTGACCATTTATGAGCTTTCTGTAGACACCTCACATGTTCATCTTCCAAGAGATGTTTGCTGTGATGGGTTTGTCAGGTCTCAGGTGAGAGCTGCTGGCAAAGACCAAGTGACCCTTTGCCAAGGGATCTCTGTGTCACTGTCTAGCCCCCGTAGGCCAGGGAGACGATGATTTTCTGCCAGTGGCCTTCAGGACAGGTGCTGAGTTCACTGCAGTGCCCCTCGTCCCCTCTCCATTTCCCTTCTCGGTGGGCTGTCTGGGACGCTGCCCCGCTTCCTGCTCCCCAGGCCACCTCATATCTACTCTATGTGGCAGGTTGCTGGCAGCCCCCAGTGAGAGGCCATCCAGCCCATCAAACCAGTGCCAAACTGCTGGGTCTCAGGCCTTCTGGGGTCCGCCTCTGTGAGTCCAATTGCCCCCTGGCCCAGGGGTGCTACAGGGGCATGTCCTTCTAGTGTGTCAGGGCTCAACCCTCTGGCTGAGGCCTCGGGGCACTTTCTTCTTCTCTCGGGGTACCAGGTGAAACAGCAAAAGAGCCGACTGTCGGCAAACAAGGGTAAATAAAGGAATGAAAGAAAGAAATGGGGGCGGTAAATGTGGACAGCTCCCATCAGGATATGGGCCTCTCTTACTTCTGGGGGCCCTGGGAGTGTCTCAGTCCCCTTCAGAGTTTACTGGGTCTCCATCGCAAGTTTCAACCTGCTCCCCCTTTGAGCTCCGGGGATCCCCACCCTCCCTCAGTGAAGATGAGAGCCCCAAATGGTGCCAGCCCTCTCTTTGGGGCTGGAGATGCTCTGCAGACTGTTCCCTTCCCAGGGTTGCCCCCATCTGAGTAGAGTAGGTCTCTCCTGTTAACTCCTGCTCCAGTCCTGGCATGGTTTGCAGGTGTGGAGGAGCTGGGCCAGTCCAGACTAAAGCAGCAATTTAACCCCTTCTGTGCCAGCGTGGGGTTTATATAGCTCTTCACAGGCATCCAGGGAATGGCCCCCATCAGCCCCATGCCTGATGTGGTGGGGCGACCCACTGGCAGCATTGCCTTTGAGGGTGCTGCTCCCTCCTCCTCCCACTCCCTCCCCTCCCCCTTTACTGCCACCACAATGCCTGTCACCTTCACTTCCTGAGGGGTGACCCCCAGAAGGTGTGTTTTGTTATCCCTTTTCCTACCCTCCCCAATCCCCCAGAATCCGTTGTGCACCCTCTGTCACTCACCTCTGTCTCAGGAGACAAGGCGGGTCATGGGGCACGGGTGATGCTATGCTGGAGATCCATCATCACTGAAGGAGTGGCAGCCTTGACACCCCCCCCCCCCCTTTAAGGTGGCCGGGATGCTGATGTGCACTGAAGGAGAACTGGGGCTTGACTGAGTCCATAGAGCATTTGACCCACACTGTGTCACTGTAAAGCCTGCTCTGCATTGCTGCCAATTGCTGCTGGTGGCGTTGCGCCCGTAAGTCTCTGTAACACTGTTTTCAGCAATGCCCCTCTGCCATGTACATTGGCCAAACCGGACAGTCTCTTCGCAAAAGAATAAATGGACACAAATCTGACATCAGGAATCATAACATTGAAAAACCAGTAGGAGAACACTTCAGTCTCCCTGGTCACTCAATAACAGACTTAAAAGTAGCAATTCTTCAACAAAAAGACTTCAAAAAAAGACTCCAATGTGAAGCTGCAGAACTGGAATTAATTTGCAAACTAGATACCATCAGATTAGGCCTGAATAGAGACTGGGA
The DNA here is from genome assembly GCA_003942145.1 of Platysternon megacephalum. NCBI lineage: Eukaryota > Metazoa > Chordata > Testudines > Platysternidae > Platysternon > Platysternon megacephalum. The sequence goes on from QXTE01000768.1 coordinate 65,420, forward strand.
GCGATTTGGGCCATTACAAAACCTAAACCTAATTTCCCCAATACTAATTTCTCCCTACTGTTACGCACACCTTCTTGTCAACTGTCTGTAATGGGCCATTCTCTTACCACTTCAATAGTAATTTTTCCTCCCTTGGTTTCCTGCTGTTAATTGATTTATCTCGTTAGACTGACCTCACACTTGGTAAAGCACCCCCATCCTTTCATGTATTTATACCTGCTCCTGTATTTTTCACTCCATGCATCTGATGAAGTGTGTTCTAGCCCAGAGACGCTTATGCCCAAATAAATTTGTTAGTCTCTAAGGTGCCACAAGGACTCCTCGTTGTTTTTGCTGTCTTCAGTGACTTGAGAGCATGAGAACCAGCCTCATGCATACTGGTAAGAAGCAGGGAACAAACCCCAAATTGGCTGTGAGGTCTATATGTAGATTTCACCAACCAAGTATCCAGTGTAAACACTGCAGGCACTGTAACAGCATTAACATGGAATCACAGACCGTCCCCTTGGGTCATCCCATATATCTCACCACACAGGTGAGCTCACCTTTGTTACAGATGGTCCCTTACACCAGGGGTTCTCAACCTTTTTCTTTCTGAGGCTCCCCCCCAAATGCTATAAAAACTCCACTGCCCACGTGGGTCACGATAACTGGTTTTCTGTATATACAAGCCAGGGCTGGTGTTAGGGGGTAGCAAGCAGGGCAACTGCCTGGGGCCCCATGCCACAGGGGCCCCCACAAAGCTACATTGCTTTGGCTTTAGCCCCGGGTGGTGGGGTTCAGGGACCTGGACTTCAGCTCCATACGCTGGGACTTCAGCTTTCTGCCCTGGGCCTTGGCACGTCTAATGCTGGCCTTACTTGGCAGCCCCCCTGATAACTGCTCATAGCCCCCCAGGGGGCCCCAGACCCCTGATTGAGAACCACTGCCTTACACCATGAATCACAGCAATGTTCAGGTTTCTGCCAGTCCCAAACAATCAGTCACTTCCTTAGGTCAATTGAATCTTAGATCTCCCAACAAAGACAACACTTCTAGCCAGTCCTGTAATAACCTGTATTAAGATTTATTTAAAAGGAAATGAGAGTTGTTTACAAAGTTAAAGCAGATGCAGACAAGTTACAGTCTTAAATTTCAGAAGGTAATAGAAGCTTCTATAATAAGCAAGCTCTACATATTCTTTAGGACTAATGCGGGCTAAGGAGCTGGGGATCTCTTGCTTATGCCTAGAAACATAGCAGCATACAGATAATTCCTTCTGTGTGGGTTTTTTTATCCCCTTCCTACTATGTGCTCTGAGCTGCTGGGAACTCAGATCATGGGAAGTCAAGAGTAGAACAACAGTCTTTTGTCGTCTTTAACATCCCATAATAGTCTATCTGGTGTTGAGGGACCTTTCCTGCCAGGCAGGATGTAATGCATTCTGTTGCCAATCAGCACTTCCCCTAGGTAAAGTCTCTCTCCTGTCTGGTGATTCACATAGCCACAGAGGCTCACAATGCAACTAGTCAGGTATTAACCCTGGCAGCAACGCAATAAAGCATTCAATAAAGTCTAAACATATTCTTATAATTCTAATACCCGTTTTAACAATACTAACACAGGTGAGCCAGACTGATTCCAGCTCTGCGTTTGTCCATGTTCATTAAGACATGGGGGCTTTTGCAAGAGCTAACACCTCATCTTCCAGTGTCACAGGCAGGATGGGCAGGGATGGTGTCTCTAGCCTCTCTTTGCCAGAGGCTGGGAATGGGTGACAGGGGATGGATCACTTGATGATTCCCTGTTCTGTTCATTCCCTCTGAAGCACCTGGCATTGGCCACTGAGCTAGATAGACCATTGGTCTGATGCAGTGGGTCGCTCTTTTGTTCACAGTCTCTATCAGGAGTATCTACTAATTTGGACTCACTGGGGAGCCACAGAAAGAAACAAGGTTTGCTGAGGCAAGAAGGCCCAGTCTCAGAGCCCCCGGGGTCACGCTTGTCAAAAGCTAAAACTAGGCCCAGCCAATGAAAGGGACACTCCCAGGAGAGACTATATAAAGGATGGAGTATCAAACAACTTTTTAAACCTGAGACAGCTGCCTTGGGGACAATGAGAACTGGAGGGGACCTCGAGAGGTCATCTAGTCCAGTCCCCTGCACTCAAGGCAGGTCTAAGTATTATTTAGACCATCCCTGACAGGTGTTTGTCCAACCAGTTCTTTAAAATCCCCAATGAAAGAGATTCCACAACATCCTCAAGTAATTTATTCCAGTGCGTAACCACTCTGACTGTCAGGAAGTTTTTCCTAATGTCCAACCTAAACCGCCCTTACTGCAATTGAAGTCTATTGCTTCTTGTCCTATCCTCAGAGGTTAAGAAGAACAATTTTTTGCCCTCCTCCTTGTAAGAACCTTTTATGTACTTGAAAACTGTGATCATGTCCCCTCTCAGTCTTCTCTTCTCCAGACTAAACAAACCCAATTTTTTCAATCTTCCCTCATAGGTCATGTTTTCCAGACTTTTCATTATTTTTGTTGCTCTTCTCTGGACTTTCTCCAATTTGTCCACATCTTTCCTGAAATGTGGCAGCGAGAACTGGACACAGTACTCCAGTTGAGGACTAATCAGCACGGAGTAGAGCGGAAGAATTACTTCTCGTGTCTTGCTTACAATACTCCTGCAAATACACCCCAGAATGATGTTTGCTTTTTTCGCAACAGCGTTACACTGTTGACCTGTGATTCTCAAACTTTTGTACTGGTGACCCCTTTCACATAACAAGCCTCTGAGGGTTACCCCGCTTATAAATTAAAAATCCTTTTTTATATAATTAATACCATTATAAATGCTGGAAGCGAAGCGGAGTGTGGGGTGGAGGCTGACAGCTTGCGACTCCCCCATGTAATAACCTCTTGACCCCCTGAGGAGTCCTGCCCCCCAGTTTGAGAATCCCTGCTGTTGACTCATATTTAGCTTGTGATCCACTATGACCCCCAGATCACTTTCTGCAGTATTCCTTCCTAGGGAGTCATTTCCCATTTTGTATGTGTGCAACTTATTATTCCTTCCTAAGTGCAGTACTTTTCATTTGCCCTTATTGAATTTCATCCTATTTACTTCAGACTATTTCTCCAGTTTGTCTAGATCATTTTGAATTTTAATCCTATCCTCCAAAGCACTTGCAACTCCTCCCAGCTTGGTATTCTATTAGAGTTCTTTGAAGGGTCAACGAACATGTGGACAAGGGGGATCCAGTGGACATAGTGTACTTAGATTTCCAAAAAGCCTTTGACAAGGTCCCTTACCAAAGGCTCTTACATAAATTAAGTTGTAATGGGATAAAAGGGAAGGTCCTTTCATGGATTGAGAACTGTTTAAAAGACAGGGGACAAAGGGTAGGAATAAATGGTAAATTTTCAGAACGGAGAGGGGTAACTACTGGTGTTCCCCAAGGGTCAGTCCTAGGACCAATCCTATTCAACTTATTCATAAATGATCTGGAGAAAGGGGTAAACAGTGAGGTGGCAAAGTTTTCAATGATACTAAACTGCTCAAGAAAGTTAAAACCAAAGCAGACTGTGAAGAACTTCAAAAATATCTCACAAAACTAAGTGATTGGTCAACAAAATGGCAAATGAAATTTAATGTGGATAAATGTAAAGTAATGCACATTGGAAAAAATAACCCCAACTATACATACAATATGATGGGGGCTAATTTAGCTACAACGAATCAGGAAAAAGATCTTGGAGTCATCGTGGATAGTTCTCTGAAGATGTCCACGCAGTGTGCAGAGGCAGTCAAAAAAGCAAACAGGATGTTAGGAATCATTAAAAAGGGGATAGATAATAAGACTGAGAATATATTATTGCCCCTATATAAATCAATGGTACGCCCACATCTTGAATACTATGTACAGATGTGGTCTCCTCATCTCAAAAAAGATATACTGGCACTAGAAAAGGTTCAGAGAAGGGCAACTAAAATGATTAGGGGTTTTGAACAGGTCCCATATGAGGAGAGATTAAAGAGGCTAGGACTTTTCAGCTTGGAAAAGAGGAGACTAAGGGGGGATATGACAGAGGTATATAAAATCATGAGTGATGCGGAGAAAGTGGATAAGGAAAAGTTATTTACTTATTGCCATAATACAAGAACTAGGGGCCACCAAATGAAATTAATAGGCAGCAGGTTTAAAACAAATAAAAGGAAGTTCTTCTTCACCCAGTGCACAGTCAACTTGTGGAACTCCTTACCTGAGGAGGTTGTGAAGGCTAGGACTATAACAGGGTTTAAAAGAGAACTGGATAAATTCATGGAGGTTAAGTCCATTTATGGCTATTAGCCAGAATGGGTAAAGAATGATGTCCCTATCCTCTGTTTGTCAGAGGGTGGAGATGGATGGCAGGAGAGAGATCACTTGATCATTACCTGTTGGGTTCATTCCCTCTGGGGCACCTGGCATTGGCCACTGTCGGTGGACAGAATGCTGGGCTGGATGGACCTTTGGTCTGACCCAGTGCGGCTGTTCTTATGTTATGTTCTTATCCTCCGCAAACTTGTTAAGTGTAACAGAGAGAGACTGTTACTGGGAGGGGTTCACCATGTCTCAGAGGGTTACACCCCGGTGGGACGGGGCTAGGCCTGTATTGGAATACGGTCACTCTTTGCTTCACAGTTTGGCAGAACCTAGAATGTCCATTAGCAGGGAAAAATCCTGGGGGGAATCAGCATGTGGAATGGACAAAAACCCCGTCTGAAGTCTCTCACATTGTCCTTCTCGTCCTGTCAGGCTACAGAATAACGTCCACGTTTTGCTCCAGATCATCCCATCCTCCCAGGGGGAAGGAAATGGCCGCAATGGAGCTGGCTCAGGTAAGGGAATATCAGGGAGCTGGTGGTGGGTTCTGCTTGGAGGGAGAGGAGAAGTAAATGAATAGGAGGGTGGGAGCTGCTAGAGGTGGTGGGAGGCAGGAAATATCTAGGGTGGAGAAAGGGAGGGGACAGGATGGGACAAACCTGCTGAGACTTGTGTACTCTAGGGTGTGATCGGTTGTCACCCGGGGTGTAGTCTGGGGGGCTTCTGGGAACCGCTGTGCCCTCTAACCCTCAAGCTGGGCTGGCCCTTCTCACACTGCTTTGCTGGAGATTCAGCCAGCCTCTCCAGACCCTGTTATCACCGAAAATGACAGCAGGTGGCGCCATGCATCCAACTAAGCTACCTGAGTGCTTTACCTAAGCCACTCAAGGACAGATAGAAGACAACAGCCAATTTCCCAGCAATAAGTGATAGCAAACAGATCAAAGCAGATTACTTAGCAAATAACCAAAAACTGAAACTAAGCCTAACATACTAGCTGGACAGAATTTGAATTAGCAATTTCTCACCCTGACTGATGACAGAAGCAGTCCACCAAGTTTCCATATACAAGTTAGAAATCCCTTTACCCTGGGAACAGCACTTCCCCCAGTTCAGTCTTTGTTCCTCAGGTGCTTCCAGGAGTTCTCTTGTGTGGGAAATGAGGCCAAGAGGTGATGTCACACCCACCTTATGTAGCTTTTTCATATGGTGGGAACCCTTTGTTCCAAACTCAGTTCCCAGTCCCGTTTGTGGAAAAATACAGGTACCAAAATGGAGTTCAGTGTCATGTGGTTTGGTCACATGCCCTAGCATGCCCTGCTGAGTCATAGTAGCCGTGACTCATAGGCTGGCTGAAACATTAACAGGAAGGCTAAGCTCTTCCACGGTCCATTGACTTTGCTGATGAGCCATCAGCGCTGTCTGGCTTCTTCATTGTTGTACCTGAAAGGCTAGTTGTGCGTGTTACCCAGAGTAAGCACATTTGAAATACAGATACATAGTCAATATCCATAACTTCAAGTACAAACATGATCCATGCACACAAATAGGATAATCATATTCAGCAAATCATAACTTTTCCAATGACACCACACATGATGCATCTTGCACAAAATGCCTCATAATTATGTCCTAATCATATTATCATACCACTATGCTGAATATGGGGTGTAGTGTCATTTAGGGCTTAATTTCAAAGCACAGGAGTTGGGAATGGAACTTCCCCTCTTTGTGGAACAGGAAATTGCCCTCCAGCCAGGGGTGGGAAAACTTCCCAGACTCCCAGTGCTGGAGTCAGAATCTACTGACACTTCATTAGTTACCACCACCCCCAATCTTTGTGGCAACTGCAAACTTCATCAGTGATGATTTTATATTCTCTTCTAGGTCATTGATTAGAATGTTAAATAGCACAGGGCCAGGAACCAATCCTTGCAGGAACCCCCTAGAAAGAAATCCACTCAACCATGGTTCCCCATTTACAATCACAGTTTTTAATCTATTTAATGTATGCTGTGTTTATTTTGTATCATTCTAGTTTTTTAGTCAAAATATTATGCTGAACCAACTCATATGCCTTACAGAAGTCTAGGTATATTAAATCAATACTATTAGCTGCAACCAAACTTTTGATCTCATCCAATAAGGATATCCAGTTAGTTTGATAGGATCTATTGTGTCTAAACCTTTGTTAATGGGTACTAATTATATTACTCTCCTTTAATTTTTTATTAATGAAAACCAGTATTGGCTGCTCCATTATCTTGCCCAGAATCGATTTCAGACTAACGCTCTTGTAATTAGCTGGGTCATCTCTTTTACAGTTTTTAAATGTTGGCACAGCATTAGCTTTATTCCATTCTTATGGAATTTCCCCAGTGTTCTAAGTCCTAATTAAAATCAACATTAACAGTCCACCACGCTCCTCCACCAGGTATTTCAAAACTCTTGTTATCTGGACCCACTGATTTAAACACGTCTAACATTAATAGATGCTGTTTAACGTCCTCGTGAGTTATTGTTGGAATGGAAAGACTGTCGGCATTAACATCTTATGATATGAGTACATCATCTGTTTTTCTCCAAATCCAGGAGAGAAATATTTATTGAACACTTTACCTCTTCTGCATTATTTTTGATAATTCTGCCATTTCCAGTTAGTAATTTACCACTACCATTGTTAGGATTAATGTTGTACTTAATATACTTTTAAAAACTTCCGACTTATTTTCATTGATTTCTGATCGCTTGACTTACCAATTTTCTACAATTCTGACCTTCTAATTTATATTCTTTACTATTGACTTCCCCTTTCTTCTATATATTGTATTTGGAGAGTGTTGGGATTCCTATCAGGGAGCTACCAGCAGGGTCCAGAGACAGCCCCATCTCCTATATCAAGCTCTGGTTAGTAGGTATATGATAAATGTGAAGACCCTGCCTCCGTCTATCAACTCTTGTAATTAGCTGGGTCATCTCTTTTACACTTTTTAAATATTGGCACTGCATTAGCTTTATTCCAGTCTTCTGGAATTTCCCCAGTGTGACAAGTCCTAATTAAAATCAACATTAACAGTCCAGCACGCTCCTCCACAGGCCTTTTAAAACTCTTGGATACAAGTTATCTGGACCTGCTGATTTAAACATGTCTAACTTTAATAGCTGCTGTTTAACATCCTCATGAGTTATTATTGGAATGGAAAGAGTGTCGTCGTCAACATCTTATGAAATGAGTACATCATCTGTTTTTCTCCAAATCCAGGAAAGAAATATTTATTGAACACTTTTTTATTTATTTATTGAACTCTTCTGCATTATTTTTGATACTTCTGCCATTTCCGTCTAGTAATTTACCACTACCATTGTTAGAATTAATTTTCTACTTAATTTACTTTTAAAAACTTCCTTCTTATTTTCATTGATTGGTCATTGATTTCTAATAGCTTCCCTTATCAATTTTCCACAATTCTGGCTAGTAGATATGTGATAAATGTGAAAACCCTGGCTCCGTCTGTCAGCTGGGAGACACAAAGGTTCTCTCTTTCTCCCCTCTGATGCCTCCTGGCTGCTCTAAGCAAGGTGGGGGTGGGACTCTGTTAACATGTGCCTCCCGCAGCTTCCATTTACCTGGTGCTGCTGTTCCGTGAATAGTGGGGTTGTGAGTGGGGCAGCAGGTACTGAGTGTTGGACTCTTGCTCTTTCAGGGGCCGGTGACCTTCGAGGAGGTGGCTGTGTATTTCACCAGGGAAGAGTGGGCTCTGCTGGACCCCACTCAGAGAGCCCTCTACAGGGATGTCATGCAGGAGAACTATGAGACAGTGGTCTTGCTAGGTAAGGAGTCCTGTCCCCTCGGTTATTAAAAGCTGTGGGGTCTCTAAAGAACCTGAGTAGTAATAACTTTATACCTTTATTCGTCATACAAGTTTTGACAAGTTTCCTTGCCCCCCTTTTTTTGCCTTATCTCCCACTCACTAGTATAATTTTTGGACATGTGCCTTTTTGGTGTCATCGGTCATTTTTAAATTGCATTTAATGTATTATTATTGGCTACATTAATAACTGTAGTTTTCATGCCTTTTCCTCATTTTAAGAGGAAAATATGCTGCCTGTAGAATTCTAAATTGAGTAAATAGGTGTATGACTCATGCATGGCTTGTGTGACACTCAGATGAGCTTCTCTTTTGATAGGAGAGTGTATAATGTTGCCATTATGGATCCCACGGGTGAAGGGAGAACAGAACCGTGGGAGGGGAGGAGAAGGAGGGCAAGTAGCTAATTCTGGGGTGCCAGGACATGGGGAGGGTGTGTGCAGGATTAGAGCTAAGAAACAGTAGGGAGGGAGGAGGTAGTGAGAGACGAGGAAGGAACACAAGAAACTCCCAAGGTGCCGGGAGGCGGTGCTGGTTGAGAGTAATAGGATGAAGCGGAGGATGGAGTGTGGAGGAAGGGCACCCAGGAAGTGGCCTGGGTGGGTCAGTCGAAGGGAGGAGAGTTTTGTGGATCTAGAGCTGTGGGGGATCCCAGACCTTTAACCCCGAATCCTTACCCAGCCTTGTTGTTTTAGAGCCTACACTCCAGTTTTATTTCTTTTTAGTTTCACTTCATTATACATTTTTTCCCCAAATATTATTATTTTAACTCTTTACCTCCCTCTCCCACTCATTACCTCCGCATCTCTAGGCACAGCGTCCCTGGCCAACCCTTGTGAGTCTTTGCTGCATTCCTCCCTCCCATAGTAGGGTCCCTACTCAGGCACAAATGGGCATTTTGTTCATGATGTGACAGGGTGGTAGTGTAGGCTGTACAATTTTTACACCTATAAGATTACGTATTGGGGTACAACTTGCCCTTGTACATGGCTACTCAAAGTTAATTGAGATGAAATTTGGTGAAAGACACAGAAACTTGATTTAATACAGAGAGTTATAATTGAAATCATAGACTAAAATCAATACACAATGATTAGAGTAAGATAAGAATATAAAGAGGGTTTGCCCTGTACGTACTTACAAGTTATGGACACTATTGGAAACAGAGATTGAGAAGCAAGGGAGCCCATCAGAAGGGAGGCCCTGCTTCAGTTTACACTGTCTCGGGGACCCGACAAAATGAAAAAATGGTAATTAGGAGAGGTATTTTCTCCGCTTCCTCATGGTAATAGGATGGCTATATACCATATCTGCTCCTTTACTCTGATTGCAATAATGTCAATAGGTGCCCCAACCCATATGTGGCCTTTGGGAAGTCCATAATTAAGCATCAAACATTAATACTCGTGATTTACGTCACTTATTTATTAATAATTCCAATATATGAATGCGTCCAACTGCTGAGATACGTCATAGCAACCTAATTGCTAAAGCCCACCCCAAACTTCGTTCTTTCAGAATCCTGTGGCATATTGCACCTGTTTGTGGTTCCTCGTTAGTCTCTCAAAATCAGGGTGCAAAATATCTGACCTGGGATTCTCTCCTCAGGCCTATTTAGGTAAATCCCAGACTTCAGCATAACTACTCCCACAAAGCCTCAACTGTAGCAAGCTTATGCTGTGTCTACACTACTGCAGTAAGTCGACCCATGCTGCACAACTCCAGCTACGTGTATAACATAGCTGGAGTGGACGTACCTTAGGTCGAGTTACCGCAGGGTCTACTTACGTTATTCTTCTCGTCAGGGGTAGAGTACAGGGGTCGACTGGAGAGCGATCTGCAGTCGATTTGGCGGGTCAAAGACCCGCTACATCAACCCCCGGTGGATCGATCTCAGAGCTTTGATCCCAGCTGTAGTGTAGTCCCTGCTCTTAATAACCCATTTATTTATGTTCACCTCCTTGCCCCTCCATGCATGTTCCAAGCTAATAAGCAGTACAGGTCTGTCGCATCTTACGCACATTTAACATGTGCGATTTCAGCAAAAACACACACACAAAAAAGAGAGAAAAAAAGCAATTTCTGTACTGTGTCTGTAGTGCAGGCGATTCCGCCCGCCATTAAAGTCAATGGGATTTTGGCTATACGTGGTTTTCGCTTTACGCACTGACCGCGGAACGTAACCCCCGCGTAAGATGCGAGAGACCTGTACTCTGATAATGACATTTTACCTCTAGCGAGTATAAAATTGCCCACAAGACATGGTGGTCATAGATCATAAAATCAGGTCAGGGTCAACAGGAGTGAGAGTTTGGAGAGAGTCTTGTCCCCAATCTCCCCATCTGCAGCAACCACAAGCTGTCTTCCCTCCAGGCTCCTTGGATATTTGAGCCTGTCCCTCCTGAGGTTGCGTGGCCCAGTTCTTGTTTCTTACTTTCTCCTTTTCCAGAAGAATTAGAGGCTGTTGCTCCTGAATTTTAATGTTTAATTCCCCAGCCTTCTCCACAACTGGGGCAGTTTAATTCTCCCTCCCATTACACCCGACTCACTAGATTTCTTAATCCCCAAAATGTGCTTTTGCGATGTCACAGTTCTGGGGTAGCTAAGCCTTTGACCTGCCTCCATGGTCTGCTCAAAGAATGCCCTCTAGCCAGCCCCTCTCTATGGGTAGGGACCCACATGCCTCTCCTTTTTGACTAGGGTTTGCGGATTGCAGCTTGTCCTGCACTGTGTTCACTGGGCTAACGTCCAGTTCCTGTACTTTGCTTTCTCTCCAAGGGCTGTGAGCAGGGTGTGTGTGATACAGGTGGGAATTTTGGTGATACTTGTATGATGCCAATACATACCTCAGTTTCCCTCTGTGATTGGTATTGCTATGATTATAACAAGCAGGAGACGTGAGGTGTTTTGTCATGTATCTGTCATGGGGTGATATGAATGGGTTATTAAGGACTGGCTGGGACCAACCTACATCAATGGAATACCCGAGAGAGACAAGGGAATAATTGTCACCTGTCCATGGGAGGATCTCCGCTTGGCTGAGTGAAGCATACATGGACTCGTTATGTTTTTGAGAGCAGGAAGAACTGGGCTCGCAGACGCAGGGAGCTCTCCCGCAGCGAAGACAAATGGACAGTCACAGTGAAAGGAAAACAAAATGTTTTCTACAGCAGCATGGCTCAAGGGCATTGGCCAGTATAGACTATATTGTCGTTTTTGCTTCCCTGTGCTAATCTAAGGACTTTCCAATGCTGTGTTTCAGTTGACTAATAAACCCTGCTATGTTTTAAAAGTCTGCCCAGTGTCACAGCAAAAGCTTGCTCTGTGCATTGACTGAGGAACAGTCTCTGAAGAGGAGTGTCGTTCAGCTGGACCTGCTGGCAGAGCTCACAGGTTGAAATAGGAGTGTTGAAGCCAGAGGCTCAGTCTCACGTGTTGAAGCTACATGGCCTGTCCTTGTGGAAGAGTGGGACCCATTGTCCATCTAGTGCACTCAAGGGGCACTTCCCAAGGACTGTTTAAAAGCCAGGGCATTGCACAGATCCTATGGATCCATGACAGTGTGACAGTGCGCCTTCTCGGGAAAAGATATAAAAGGATCTCAATGCATATTTACCATCGCCTCCTCATCAGTCCTCGTCGGAATCCCTAATCCATTCCAAAGTGTATTAAAACCTTCCTTAAAGGCTTACCTGTTGGTTATCAGGTCATGTCAGTTTTGTTAGCGGGCTTTCCCTTCACCCTCCCACTTCCCTGGTTCTTTTCATGCAGGCAGCAAAAAGACCAGAAGTCCGAAGCGCAGAGAATGTGATGTTTATTGGGGTTAGTTTCCAAGCAGGCATATTCCAAAGCCCTTCACCCCAGTCGGGCTTATCTCTATACGCGATAGAGTCTGTTCCCCAGTGTTCTGTTGCCAGCTCTGACACCGCAGAGCGTTTACCCCGTGTTCCCCTTCCCAGCTCTGACCCCACAGAGCGTTTACCCCGTGTCCCCCTTCTCAGCTCTGACACTACAGAGCGTTTACCCCGTGTCCCCCTTCTCAGCTCTGACACTACAGAGCGTTTTCCCCATCTCAGCTCTGACGCCAGAGAGCCTTGCCTGTCCCCATTCCCTGTTCCTGTTCCCCCCCCTTAACAAACATGATTCAAATTTCCTTTCCCCCTCCTGTTTGATCCCGTTTATATAGTAATATTCTCAGATATACCTTAACCAATCATTGTACTGAAATTTAACTAACCAATTCTAACATATTGTAACATAATTCTCTAACCAATTATATCCCACTACGTAATTTACTTACACCTCGCAACATTAATTTTACAGCAGACAGAAACAATTAGAGAATCAGACAGATTAACAATGTAAAAGTGGTGGCCATAAAGAGAAAACAATACAGAAATGAGGGTTTCACAACCACAACCATTGATAAGTGATTTCTTGCCAGACAGGATGCTATCAAACTAAATTTTCTTTAACCATCTTAAGATCTGTTTCTTTATCTGGTGGTGACGGGCACTATCCGGACAGGATCGTCTTCCTAACAGCCCAATACCACCTTATTTCAGTGTGACTGGTTTGGGATGTGAGGATGTGACCGGTTGCTTCCAAGCTTATGGCTTCCCCTGCTGCTTAGCCAAAGGCCTTAGCCTAAGAACAAGACCTCAGACTATCCTAGTAAGAGAAGGCCCATACACAGGCGGACTGTGATTTTGATTCTTTGTTTTTATACCTCTGTAACTAGGTAAGTGATAAAAATACACCTACGTTCTTAAAGTATAGGCTTTACAGGCAGGCCTGAATAATGTGACAAAGTTCCTCCTCTATTTCGGTGGGTCCTGCGCTTATTGGCAGATTTGCTCACCTCAGAGATTCACCACGTGGGTCAGGGAACAGCCCAGAGACCTTCTCCTCTGGTAAAACCCACAGTCTAGGTCAATTTCTCCTGTGTCTGATCAGGAGTTGGGAGGTTTGGGGGGAACCCGGGCCCGCCCTCTACTGCGGGTTCCAGCCCAGGGCCCTGTGCACTGCAGCTGACTAGAGTGCCTCCTGGTACAGCTACAGCTCCCTGGGCTACTTCCCCATGACTTCCTCCCAACACCTTCTTTATCCTCCCCACAGGACCTTCCTCCTGGTGTCTGATAACGCTTGTACTCCTCCATTCTCCAGCAATACGCCATCTCACTCTCAGCTCCTAGTGCCTTGCTCCCAGCTCCTCGCATGCACTTCCTCTCCTCTGGCTCCCTGGTTCTCTTTGACCTTACTGGAGTGAGCCCTTTTATAGCATCAGAGGGGCCTTAATTAGAGTCAGCCTCACCTGACTCTTAGCAGGTTAATTGGAGTCAGGTGTTCTCATTAGCCTAGAGCAGCCCCTGCTCTGGTCAGTCAGGGAACAGAAAACTGCTTATCCAGTGGCCAATAGTGTATCTCCCTTCTCCTACTCTGCTGTAGAGGGAAGGAGGGAGAGGGCTGCTGCTGCTGTTCCTGCTGGTCACTGGGTCCTCGCTGCTGTTGCTGCTCCAGCTGCTCCCCTGGCTGGGCTAGACACCACCACTCCCCTTTCTCTGCTACCTGCTTGCTGGCTAGTAGACCCCCCCCTCGATTGTTGCTGTCACTCCAACTACAGCCCCTTGGGGGGGGGGCTGCTGGCTTGCTCCCCAGAGGAGGGGAGTGAGGGACCCCAGCTCCAGCCTTTGTTGCGGAGGACACAACCACCACCACCATTTGAGCGGGGTCCCTCCTGCCTGGCCACCAGACCACCACCTGGAAATAGTGGAGCTGCTGTGTTCACTGCTGGGGAGCTGCTGGAACCCTGAGGAGGAGAAGAAGAGGACCAGCTGCTGCTGGGAGAACGCACAGAGGCTTTGAAGACCACCGTGGAGGGGGCACTTCTGGACTGAGTAATTTTCGAACTGTGCTCTTGTGGTGGGGGTCTAGACTGTGTTTGTGGGGACACTGGGGGTGTGGTGTGGAGCCTGCCCCCCTGGTCAATCCGTGTCCCCCTTCACCCCCACCACCACCACCGCTGCCCCCTCCACCACCTCCACTGGTTGTTTACCATCTGCCTCGAGCTCCTACCTTTGGGACTGAGCTGCTCGCCTGGCTTGCCACGCCCGTGTCCACCATTTGGGCCTGCAGCAGCAGCCAGCTGAACATTGACTTGAAGTGCAAGCGCTCATGGGCGCACACACACCCCTTGAACTGACCCCTCCCCTTTGCAACTGGCGCCCCAGCTTTACCCCTCGCTGCCTACCCCATTTGCCCCTGCAGTCTTTGCCCCTCCCCAGACCCAGCTTCAGTTTGTTTGTCTGCCCCGCCTGTTTCCCTCTGCAGCCTTGATTGTCCCCCCCAGCCCTGAAGCTAGCCCCTTGGTTCCTCTGCCCCACTCCCAGCTTAGTTGTTTCCCTCCCCCCGTAGCCCCGCATACCCTGATTAGCCCCTCCCCTTGTGCGCCCATGCCCCCTCCCCCGCACTTGTGCCCCTCCCCTGTTGGAGTTTACCCCTGTTCACTGCACCCCCTTATGCTGTTATAACCCCCGATCCCCTAGTGCAGCTAGAGGAGCCGGATTTCCATCTTGAGTCGGTGACTGATACCCTCCCCCCCAAGTCCTTGATAGCCCCCTCAGCCTGTTTAGCCCTCCCCTTTTGGCACCCTCCTCCCCTGCCTGCAGCCTAGCAGGGAGGAGTGGTTGCCTCCTTTCACTGTTTGTCCCCCTCACTGCTCTCATTATGGCGGGGGACACAACGGGTGAGACCCCTCAAGCTGACCCCGCCACCCCTCCTCCACCTCCCCTCGTGTCCCTCCCCCAGCCTCTACTTCAACCGCCGCTGCCGAACCACCTGCTACCGCTCCCACTGGGGCACCGGCAGCGGCGAGTATCAGGGAGACCTCCACTGCTGCCACGTCCCTCGCCCCTTCTGATTCTGGGGGAACCCCCCCAGCTGGCAGGAAAGGCCAGGGAAAGAAGAAGGGCAAGGGCCCCACTAAAAAGACAGGGACCTCCATGGCAGGGGCTGCTCCCGCTGCCGTGGCCCTGCCACCAGCCGCAACATCCCTTCCCGCTGCTCCTTCCACCAACTCTGTGGATGCCCCTCCCCCGGCCCCCAGAGCATACGCCCAGGTGGCAGCGTCCCCCACGCCTGCTGCTACATCATCTCCTCCGACCACCACCTCCGCTACCATCTATAGCAGCCGGGGCCCCTTCCCCACCTTGACCAGGAAGCACAGCGTCCGTTGCCTCCGGGTGCCCGCCTCGCCCCACGTGGAGACCTATGTGCGGGCGTTGGCGAGGGTGGTGGGGCCCACGGCCATCGTGGTGGCCTCCAAAATGTACAGAAAGGTCATCTTCTTCCTAGCATCGGAGGCCGCCGCCCAGGAGGCGGTGGAGAATGGCCTGACCGTGGGCGTGTTCCTCCCTCTGGAGCCGTTGGAAGACTTGGGTGTCCAGTTAGTCCTGACCTCTGTCCCTCCCTTGCTGCCCTCCTGCCCGCCCTTTCTACCCTGGGGTGACCAATCTCTGTTATTAATCTCTGCAAAGACCCCGCCCTCCGTCACGTCCTCTCGTTCCGCCGGCAGGTGCAGCTTCAGCTGCCGCCGGTGGCGCGCGACAGAGAGGCGCTCGAGGGGTCCTTCCTGGTCCCCTACCAGGGAGCCCGCTACTGCGTACGTTATTCCACGGGGGAGGCCCGTTGCTACCTCTGCCAGGTGATGGGACACGTCCGGAGGGATTGGCCCGGCACGGAGGAGCACCCGGGACCCCCGAGCCCCGGCAGGGCGCTTGCCCCGTCATCGCTGGCAACCCTGATGTCCACCACTGCTCCCGCTCGGGCCCAAGTGGTACCTCCCCCAGTGCACCCAGACAAGCGGGAGAGCCCCAACTCCACTGTCTGTGATCTGTCGGGGCCTGTGGAAGAGGGTGCGGTGGGGATAACGCCGGGCATGGGAGAGGGCCCGCCCCAGGGAGAATCCTCCCTTCCTCTTGCTGCCCCACCATTGCCTCCCCGATCCATCACCCTTGCTCCCCGACCCAGCCCCTGTTAACCAGCCCTCAGATGATGCCATGGAGGGCTGGGCCCTAGTACAGGGAAAGCGGGGTAAGCGGAAGGCTCAAGCTCCGCTCCTTCCCACCGATGCAGAAGCCCCCCAGAAGACGGGAGGCACAGATGCTGAGCCTTCTGCCTTGCCCCCGGGTGGATTTTGTCCACCGGTGCTGGCTGGGGAACACGTGGCAGCACCGGAGGGTAGTACCGTCCCTCCTCTGGAGTCCCTTCCCTCAGAGGCCCCCGATGGAGCCCCTCCTGCCCCCTTGCCGCCTAAGGCCAAAGCAAGCGTCGCTTCGGGTGCCGGTGGGGCAAACCCTGGGGTGGTGGAAGGTGATCTCCCCTCCATTTATGAGGAGATCGAGGCCCTGGGTCTGACCCCAGTCACCCGGGGGAGGACGACCCTCTGCCAGCAGGCCTCAATCTAAGCAACCTCACCCCAGCTCCCCTTTCCCCATGCTCCCTCCCCCCCAACCGTTGCTTCTGCTCCCACCTCTCAGGGTCCCCTGGGCTCTTCCATCTGCCTGGCTGCAGGTGGCACCCCGCTGACAGCCGCCGAGCCTCCTGAGGTGATGGCCGGTGCCACGCGGCCAGGAACTGATTTCCATTGGGTATCCCTCTTCGGTGTGGGGCAACCGACCTCCTTCCTGGGCGGGGACCCCACTGAAGACTGTCTACCTCCCGATCCCATGGCTGCCACCAGCGCCGGCTCCAGGGTTTTTGCTGCCCCAGGCAGCAAAAAAAAAAAAAAAGCCGCGATTGCGATCTGCGGCGGCACTTCGGCTCGAGGTCCTTCGCTCCGAGCGGGAGTGAGGGACCCTCCGCTGAATTGCCGCCGAATAGCTGGACGTGCCGCCCCTCTCCCGAGTGGCCGCCCCAAGCACCTGCTTGTTCAGCTGGTGCCTGGAGCCGGCCCTGGCTGCCACAACGGCCATAGAGTCTGAGCCCAGCATCATTGAGGCTCCCCTTCCCACCCCCCAGATTCCTGAGCTGAACCGAGAGGGGCCACCTTCCAGCGGCCCAGCTACTGGGGCTCAGGATCCTGCTTCTGTTCCCCTCTCCGACTCTGCTCCTGACCCCTGCCCTGCCCCTACTCCTGATGCCTGCCCTGCACCTGATGCCAACCCCGTCCTTCTCCCCTCCACCTCCTGTGATGCCATTGCCGTCCCTGGGACCAACTCCTTCCATTTTCCAGAGGTTGACCCCCAGGGAGCAGCCTTGTATTTCCCTGTGCCGACCCACCAGGGGCTGCTATCTTCCCTCCGCCACCACCTATTGAGCTGGGGTTTGAGGCAGGCAGTGTGGCGTCGGTCCATCGGGCGCCATGTCGGGGGTCTGCCCCCTGCCTGCCCATCTTGGTGGGCCACGGGGCTTTGATAGGGGCCCCACCGGGGGAAAGCCAAAGATCAGTAACCCCATCCTCCCATACGCTGCGAGAAGAGCTGCAGGAGTTCCTTGAAGACGTCTGTGGCTCCCGCAACAAGGTACAGTTTGCTCTCCAGTGATGGGGGGATTTTCATCAAATCATCCGGGCCGCAAGGGCCCTCATGGGGGAGGGTAAAAGGACTGGGAAGCAGGCTGCCGTGGCCAACCAGCGGGTCTGCCTCTTCCGTGACTCCTTACTCACCTACGGGGTAGGTCACGGTTTGCTGTGCGGCCTGACGGAGGCCGTGGGCATCTCTGCCGGCGAGGATCCCCCCCAGCCCTCCTCATGCCCCCCGTCATCTTCACTACATTGAACACCTGGGGCTGTAGGATGGGTCTCCACAGGTCCCAGGTGCTCTCCTTCCTTCAGGAGGGGGGGTACTCTGTGGTTTTCCTGCAGGAGACCCATACGGATCCGGACGCCGAAGCTAGCTGGCAGCTGGAGTGGGGGGACAGGGTCTATTTTAGCCACCTCACAGTTCGTACAGCTGGAGTGGCGACCCTGTTCTCCCCCGACCTACGGCCCGAGGTTCTGGGGGTCGCCGAGGCTGTGCCGGGCCGCCTGCTGCACCTACAGGTCTGCATGGAGGGGCTTGTGGTCAATCTCGTCAATGTTTATGCCCCGACATTGGGCCCAGAGTGGTTGCATTTCTTTCAGCAGGCCTCCGCCTTCCTCGGCCCCTTGGATCCTCGAGAGTGCCTGGTCCTGGGTGGGGAGTTTAACACCACCCTCGAAGAGTGGGACTGCTCGGGGACCGAGCAGTGCCTGGCCGCCGCGGACGTCCTCTGGGAGATTGTCGAACATCACTCCCTGGTGGACGTCTGGCACGACCACCACCCGGATGACGTCTCGACCTTTACCTTTGTCCGGGTGGAGGCCCATTGGTCACGCCACTCTCGACTGGACCGCATCTATTTGTCACGCTTCCACCTTTCACGGACCCACTCCTCCAGCATTCGGCCGGCCCAATTTTCAGATCACCATCTTGCCACTATGACGGCCTCTCTCTGCACGGAGAGGCCGGGGCCGGCCTATTGGCACTTTAATAACAGTTTGCTGGAGGATGCGGGCTTCGTGACATCCTTCCGGGAGTTCTGGCTGGCCTGGCGAGGGCAGAGGCACGCCTTTCCCTCGGCGCGGCGGTGGTGGGACCTGGGGAAGGTGCGCGCCCGGCTCTTCTGCCGCGACTACACCCGGGGCGCCAGCCAATGTAGGGATGTGGCGATAGAGCAGTTGGAACAGGAGGTCTTAAAGCTGGAGAGGCGTCTGGCTGCCAGCCCCGAGGATCCATCCCTCTGCAGAGCGTGCCAGGAGAAGCGGGAGGAGCTCCAGGCCCTCGAGGACCATCAGGCCCGGGGCGCCTTTGTTCAATCCCGCATCCGCCTCCTTCGGGAGATGGATCGCGGCTCCCGCTTCTTCTATGCCCTGGAGAAAAAGAGGGGGGCCAAGAAGCACGTCACCTGCCTCTTGGCGGAGGACGGCGCCCCCCTCATGGATCCGGCGCAGATGTGCGGGAGGGCCAGGGCCTTCTACACAAATCTTTTCTCCCAGGATCCAACCGATCCTACCGCTTGCAGAGTGCTCTGGGACGGACTCCCGACGGTCAGTGCGGGCGACCGTGACAGGCTAGAGCTACCTCTCACTCTGGCCGAGTTCTCGGAAGCCCTCCGCCGCATGCCCACCAATAAATCTCCGCGCATGGACGGGCTGACCGTGGAGTTCTACCGCGTGTTCTGGGACATCCTTGGCCCAGACCTAGTCACCGTCTGGGCCGAGTCCTTGCAGAGCGGGCTCCTCCCACTTTCGTGCAGGCGAGCTGTGCTTGCCTTATTGCCGAAGAAGGGGGACCTCCGCGACCTACAGAATTGGCATCCCGTCTTGCTCCTTAGCATAGACTACAAAGTTGTAGTGAAAGCCATCTCGCTGCGGCTAGGGTCCGTGCTGGCGGACGTGGTCCACCCAGACCAGACCTACACCGTCCCGGGCCGCACCATATTTTATAACTTGTATCTGGTCCGGGACCTCCTGGAACTTGGATGTAGGGATGGTCTGTCGTTCGCCCTCCTGTCCGTGGATCAGGAGAAGGCGTTCGACAGGGTGGACCACGGGTATCTCCTGAGCACTCTGCAAGTGTTTGACTTCAGACCCCAGTTTGTGGGTTTTCTCCAGGTGCTGTACACTTCCGCAGAGTGTCTGGTCAGGCTCAACTGGACCCTTACCGAGCTGGTCAGCTTCGGGCAAGGAGTGCGGCAGGGGTGTCCCCTCTCGGGCCAGCTGTATGTTCTAGCAATCGAGCCCTTCCTTTGTCTCCTCTGCTGGAGGTTGACGGGGTTGGTGCTGTGAGAGCTGGACCTGCGGCTGGTCTTGTCCGTGTACGCCGACGATGTGCTCCTCGTGGTCCAGGACCCGGGCGACTTGGCGCGGGTGGAGGCCTGCCAGACCATCTACTTGGCGGCCTCCTCCACCCGGGTCAACTGGGTCAAGGGCTCTGGCCTGGTGGTCAGGGACGAGTGGCAGGCAAGCTCCCTCCCACCCGCGCTTCAGGCCATCCAGTGGAGCGCGGGTCCGCTGCTCTATCTCGGCGTTTACCTTTCTGCCATGCATCCATCTCCACCGGTTTAGAGGGCAGTGTGATGGAGCGGCTCCGGAAATGGACAGGACTACTCCGGTGCCTCTCCCTCTGAGGGAGGGCACTAGTGCTTAATCAACTAGTCCTGTCCATGTTCTGGTACTGGCTCAACACCCTGGCCCCGGCCCCCCTGGCCAATCTCCAGAAGTCAGTTCTGGAGTTCTTTTCGCCAGGAGTGCACTGGGTCTCTGCAGGGGTCCTCCACCTGCCCCTGGAGGAGGGAGGGCAGGGCCTGAAGTGCTTAGACATTCAGCTCCATGTCTTCCACCTCCAGGCCCTGCAGAGGCTCCTGTATGGCGCAGGTAGTCGACATGGAGAGTACTGGCGCACGCCTTCCTGCGCTGCTTCCGAGGGCTCCAATACGACCGGCAGCTCCTTTATCTCCATCTGAGAGGTCTTCCGCGAAACCTCTCCGGGCTGCCGCTCTTCTGCCAGGACCTCCTCTGTACCTGGAAGCTGTTTTCAATGACCAGGTCTGTGGCGGCTGCCGTGGGGGTTCATCTCCTCGCGGAGCCCCTGCTACACAACCCCCAGCTCCGTGTGCAGGTGGTGGAGTCCCCCACGGTGTGCCAGAGGTTGATCCTGGCAGAAGTCACCTGAGTCGGAGACCACCTGGACTATGACCGGGGAGACTGGCTGGATCCCCTGATGCTCGCTCAGCACATGGGGCTTTCCAGACCTCGCACTCCCCAGCGCATACTTCAGGAGGTGAAGGCCATTTTGCCGCCCACTGCTCGGGCCTACCTGGACCGGGTCCTGTGAGAGGGCATGCCCCGCCCACCCTCCACCCCAGACCCTCCAGACCTTTTCATCAGGCCCCTGCCCTGTGGACCCAACCGGCCCCCCCGCCCTTTCACCGTTACCTGGCTGCACGATTTGCAGCTGGTTCAGTTCCAGACCACGCCAAGGAAACATCTGTACATGCTCGTGCTCCATACCCTTCACTTCCTCACCCTCACATCCCGCCCCAACACAAAGTGGCGGGATCTCCTGCCACGTCTCGAGGGTGAGAAGCCCCGGTGGGCCAGCCTATACTCCACAGCGGTTCCAAGGCCCACCGGGGATATCAGTTGGCATCTCCTTCACGGGGCCGTGAGCACGGGCGTGTACTTGGCATGGTTTACCCCTATCCCAGACACCTGCCCCTTCTGCGGCGCGAGGGAAACCCTGGCGCACGTTTATCTAGAGTGCGCCAGATTGCAGCCCCTATTCTGGCTCCTCTTAGATATATTATGTTTTTGGTTGCACTTTTCCCCTCACCTGTTGTCACGGAGAGGGGGGGAGTCAGGGCCCTGCAGCCCTCTTCCTGGGATTCGCCATGACTCTCAGCCAGCCAGTAAAACGGAAGGTTTATTAGATGACAGAAACACAGTCCCAAGCAGAGCTTGTAGGTACAACCAGAACCCCTCAATCAAGTCCTTCTGGGGGGTTTAGGGAACTTAGCTCCCAGCTTGGGGTTCCCTGCGTTTCACCACCCAGCCCAAAACTGAACACAAAACCTCCTCTAGCAGGTCTCTTCTCCCTCCCCCAGCTCCTCCTCTCCTTTCATAGAATCATAGAACTTAAGATCAGAAGGGACCATTATGATCATCTAGTCTGACCTCCTGCATGATGCAGGCCACAAGAGTTGACCCACCCACTCCTGAAATAACACTCAGCTGTTGAAGTCCCCAAATCATGATTTGACGACTTCAAGCAGCAGATAATCCTCTAGCAAGCAACCCCTGCCCCATGCTGCGGAGGAAGGCGAAAAACCTCCAGGGCCTCTGCCAATCTACCCTGGAGGAAAATTCCTTCCCGACCCCAAATATGGCGATCAGCTGAACCCCGAGCATGCGGCCAAGATTCTCCATCCAGACACTTAGGAAAAGACTTTCAATATCCCAACATTTATCATCGGTACTAACTACCAGCGGTGGCACATTATTGACCTATTGAGTAAATCAAGTTATCCTATCAAACCATTCCCTCCATAAACTTATCAAGCTTAGTCTTAAAGCCGGAGAGGTCTTTCGCCCCCACTATGTCCCTCGGCAGGCCATTCCAGTATTTCACTCCTCTGACGGTTAGAAACCTTCGCCTAATTTCAAGCCTAAACTTCCCAACTGCCAATTTATATCCATTTGTTCTCGTATCCACATTAGCACTGAGCCGAAATAATTCCTCTCCCTCCCTGATATTGATCCCTCTGATATATTTAAAGAGAGCAATCATATCTCCCCTCAACCTTCTTTTGGTTAAGGAAAACAAACCGAGCTCCTCAAGTCGCCTTTCATACGACAGGCTTTCCATTCCTCGGATCATCCTAGTGGCCCTTCTCTGTACCCTTTCCAGTTTAAATTCATCCTTCTTAAACATGGGAGACCAGAACTGCACACAGTACTCCAAATGAGGTCTCACCAGCGCCTTGTATAACGGGACTAGCACCTCCTTATCTCTACTAGAAATACCTCGCCTAATGCATCCCAAGACCGCATTAGCCTTTTTAACGGCCACATCACATTGCCGACTCATAGTCATCCTGCGATCAACCAGGACTCCGAGGTCCTTCTCCTCGTCCGTTACTTCCAACTGGTGCGTCCCCAGCCTATAACTATAATTCTTGTTAGTCATCCCTAGATGCATAACCTTACACTTCTCACTATTAAATTTCATCCTATTACTAATACTCCAGTTTACAAGGTCATCCAAATCTCCCTGGAGGATATCCCTATCCTTCTCCGAATTGGCAATACCTCCCAACTTCGTGTCATCCGCAAACTTTATCAGCCCACTCCTACTTTTGGTTCCGAGGTCAGCGATAAATAGATTGAATAACATCGGACCCAAAACCGAACCCTGAGGAACTCCACTGGTAACCTCCCTCCAACCCGACAGCTCCCCTTTCAGTACGACCCGCTGCAGTCTCCCCTTTAACCAGTTCTTTATCCACCTCCGGAATTTCATTTCGATCCCCATCCTTTCCAATTTACCCAGTAATTCTTCATGCGGTACCGTATCGAACGCCTTACTGAAATCAAGATATATCAGATCCACCGCATTTCCCTTATCTAAAAAATCTGTTACTTTCTCAAAGAAGGAGATCAGGTTGGTTTGGCACGATCTACCTTTCGTAAAACCATGTTGTAATTTGTCCCAATCGCCATCGACCTCAAGGTCCGTAACTACTCTCTCCTTCAATATTTTTTCCATGACTTTGCACACTACAGATGTTAAACTAACAGGCCTGTAGTTACCCGGGTCACTTTTTTTCCCCTTCTTGAATATAGGAACTACATTAGCTAATCTCCAGTCAAACGGTACAACACCCGAGTTTAGGGATTCATTAAAAATTATCGCTAACGGGCTCGCAATTTCACTCGCCAATTCTTTTAATATTCTAGGATGAAGGTCATCCGGGCCGCCCGATTTACTGCCGTTAAGCTGTTCAAGTTTGGCTCGTACCTCGGATACTGTAATGTCTACCCCCCCCCCTTCATTCCCATCATTCACGCCGCCACTATTCCCAAGCCCTTCAGTAGCCTCATTAAATACCGAGGCAAAATATTCGTTCAGATATTGTGCCATGCCTAGATGATCCTTAATCTCCACCCCGTCTCCATTCTTAAGCGGTCCCACTTCTTCTTTCTTGGATTTCTTCCTATTTATATGGCTAAAAAACCTTTTACTATTGTTTTTAATTCCCTTCGCGAGATCTATCTCCACCTGGCTTTTGGCCTTTCTAACCGCATCCCGACACCCTCTGACCTCCATAAGGTAGGTTTCTTTGCTGATCCCTCCCATCTTCCACTGTTTATACGCCTTCTGTTTTTTCCTAATCACCCCTCTGAGACGCTTGCTCATCCAGTCCGGTCTAAAACCGCTACCTACAACCCTTTTTCCCTTTCTCGGGATACAGGCCTCAGAGAGGTCCTGCAACCTCCACCTAAAATAATCCCACGCCTCTTCCGCCTTTAGATCTCTAAATATGTTTGCCCAATCCACTTTTTTAACTAGCTGCCTTAATTTAGTAAAGTTAGCCCTCTTGAAATCATAAACCTTAGTCTCAGATGCATTTTTATTTATCTTTCCATTTAGTTTGAACCGGATTAGCTCATGATCACTCGAGCCAAGGTTGTCCCCTACAACCATTTCCTCAACGAGGTCCTCACTACTCACCAAAACCAAATCTAAAATGGCATCCCCCCTCGTCGGTTCAGCAACCATTTGGTGAAGGAATTCATCAGCTATCACATCTAGGAAAAGCTGAGCCCTATGATTATTACTAGCGTTTATTCCCCAATCTATATCCGGGAAGTTAAAGTCTCCCATGATCATACAGTTCCTACCAGTATTGACCTCTTTAAAAACATTAAAGAGTTCTCTATCCATCTCCAGGCTGGATCCCGGCGGTCTATAGCACACCCCGATCACTATCCCAGGGGAGGCTCTAGTATTTTTCTTCCCCAACGTGACCCTTGCCCAAACAGACTCCGTATTATCTATTCCATTACTATTTATTTCATTACACTCTACCTCTTTATTGACATACAAGGCAACCCCACCCCCTTTACCTTTGTTCCGGTCTTTCCTAAAAAGAACATACCCTTCCATACCTGCACTCCAGTCGTGGCTACCGTTCCACCACGTTTCAGTTATTCCCACGATATCTGGTTTCAAATCTCGGACCAGGAGCTCCAGTTCCTCCATTTTGTTACCTAGGCTTCTAGCATTAGTGAACAAACATCCTAATTTTTGCCCTTTGGCTTCTCTCCCCTTTGTTACCCTCTTTGGTAGGGACACCGTACCGTCAGTATGACGTATCGGTCTAGTATCCCTCCCCCCCCTCTTTCTTATGTTCAAACCCTTCCCTCTGTCAATATCAGTTTTTATCCCTTCGTCCACCCTCTCAATGTTAAAGCCTGGCGTGGAGAGTGCCCGTGCATCTCCCAACCGTCTCCCCGCAATTCCTAGTTTAAAGCTCTCTCGATCAGATGCGCCAGCCTCCCTCCCAGAAGTCTATTTCCCTCCCTACTCAGGTGGAGCCCATCCCGCGAGAACAGTTCTCTGTTCCCGAAAGCCTCCCAGTGGCCATACATCCCAAAGCCCGTCTTATAACACCAATCTCTGAGCCAACTATTTAACATCACAATCCTGTCCCCCCTTTGCCGCCCTTCTCTAGGGACAGGCAAAATCCCACTAAAGATTACCTGAGCCTCGATTTCCTTCAGCGTCTTACCCAGTCTGGCATAATCTCCCTTGATTCTCTCCAGCGAGAATCTGGCCGTGTCATTGGTTCCTACATGAAGGATGATAAGAGGGTTCTTACCTGCCCCTTTTAGGATCCTTTTCAACCGCAGGTCCACATCACGAATCTTAGCGCCCGGTAAACAGCACACCCTCTGTTCTCCAGATCGGCCCTGGTCACTGGCCTGTCCAACCTTCTCAGTAAGGAATCTCCAATTACATAGACCTGCCTTGGCCTGGTGACAGTGCGCTCTGCTAGTCTATCTCCCGTTCCCCCTGGTTGTACGCTCCTCCCATTCCTATCATCCCTTACAGTCCCCCTTAAGCCACTCTGCATCCTCGCCGGGCCCAAAGTCGGTGCCATCTCCATCGACTCCTCCCCTCTTAGTATCGGACTACACGCTCTTCTCTTTTTCCTCGCCCTCCCACCATCAGCTAGCACCCGCTGTACCCCCTCCTCATTCTCCAAACCTTCAAACCTGTTACATAGCTCTATTTCCCCATCACTAGCCCTCCTTTTTCCCTGTCTGCTTCTCACAGTCACATGCTTCCACTGACCATGGTCCCCCCCCAGCATTCCTCCCTCACAGGCCTTTGCCCCTGCTCCCACCTGTATGCCTGAGCATTCCCCTTCAGCCACACCTAGCCTTTGCTCTATCAGCTGCTCGAACCCCCTTCTACGCTGTATCAGGGTTTCTACCTGCATCTCCAAACCTCGGATCTTTTCCTCCATAAGCTCTATTAGGCGGCACTTCATGCAAACATACCTCTGTTTAGGCTCCCCTGCAAGGACAATGTACATACCGCAGCTCCCACATACAATCATCTGCATTGAATCCTCTGCTGCTTGGCTCATGGCTGCTGTTGTCTCAGCCTCTATCAGCACTCTCACCTGGGGAACACAACACACAGAGCACCGCGCCCCCGCCCCCTTCCACCTCCCCCTGTAAACTCCCACTCACACTCCCCTGTTAGCAGCCCTGTTCGCCGGCTCCTGTGCCGCTGCCTGGCTGGGCGGCCGCTTTTATAGGCCCCCTCCTCAGCCAAGCTCCGCCCCCCTTTGTTCAGTCTCCCGGCCAGAAGGTGTCACTTCTCCCAACTCCCCTCCTGGCTCAGGTTACAGCTCCGGTAGCTTCCTTCAAGGGAAGTCCTCCATCCCCAATGTAATTCCCCTGCAACATTCCCAGGTCAAATCCGCCCCGCTCCCTGCTCCATCACATCTCTCCCCCCTTCGAGACTGAACTGAGTGGGGTCACTCTGACCAGTGACGTGGGGAAGTTCAGGGCCCCCTCTCTGGGACAACGCATCTGCTATCAGGTTGGCACTTCCCTTCACATGGACCATGTCCATGTCATAATCCTGCAGGAGCAGGTTCCACCTCAGGAGCTTGGCGTTGGCTCCTTTCATCTGGTGTAGCCAGGTCAGGGGAGAGTGGTCGGTGTACACAGTGAAGTGTCGCCCAAAGAGATATGGATCTAGTTTCTTAAGGGCCCACACCATGGCCAGGCATTCCTTCTCGATGGCCGCGTAGTTCTGCTCCCGGGGTAGCAACTTTTTGCTCAGGTACACGATCGTGTCTCTCTCCCCCTTTTCTTCCTCCTGCTTTAACACTGCCCCTAGTCCTGTGTCGGAGGCGTCGGTGAACACCATAAAGGGCTTGTCAAAGTCTGGGTTTGCCAGACCCGGGCCACTGACCAGAGCCTCCTTCAGCGCCCGGAGAGCCTCCTGGCACTCCTCGGTCCAGGTCACCTTGTCTGGGCTTCCCCTTCTTGCACAGCTCAGTGATGGGGGCGGCTATGGAGCTAAAGTGGGGCACGAATCTTCGATAGCACCCCGCCATCCCAATAAAGGCTTGGACCTGTTTTTTTGTTTGTGGAGCAGGCCAGTCTCTGATCACCTCCACTTTGTCTGGTTCCGGCTTTAGGCAGCCGCTCCCCACCCAGTGACCTAGGTAGGATACTTCAGCCATCCCCACTTTGCACTTCTCAGCTTTTACGGTCAGCCCAGCCTCCTGGAGTCGGTCCAGCACATGTTTATCCTGGGACAAGTGACCCTCCCAGGTCTGGCTAAAGACACATGTCGTCAATATATGCCATGGCAAAACTCTCCATCCTCCTCAGTAGCTGATCCACCAGGCGCTGGAAGGTGGCCGGCGCTCCCTTGAGGCCGAAAGGCAGGGTCAGGAACTCATAGAGCCCCAGAGGGGTGATAAAGGCCAATTTCAGCCTGGCATCTGCATCTAGCGGCACTTGCCAGTAGCCCTTTGTAACATCCAGGGTGGTGAGGTACCGAGAGCCTCCCAGCTTGTCTAGGAGCTCGTCAGGCCTGGGCATGGGGTAGGCATCGGATACAGTGATGGCATTGAGCTTCCGATAGTCCACACAGAACCGAATAGACCCGTCCTTTTTCGGGACCAGCACCACCGGGTCGTCTTGCTGAGAGGTCCCACTATGTCCATGGCCACTTTCTGGAAAGGCTCCTCTATGATGGGCAAAGGTCTCAAAGCCGCTTTCCCCTTGTCCCAGGCCTTCCCCACCCTCTGGCAGGGGTCACAGGATTGGGATTACTGTCGGACATTAGTAAAGACCCCAGGCCAGTAAAAGTTCTGTAGCAGCCTCTGCCTGGTGCGCCGGATCCCTTGGTGCCCTGCGAGAGGGATGTCATGGGCCAGGTACAGTAGCTTGCAGCGATACTTTTGGGGTACCACCAGCTGCCTCCTGATCCCACAGGACTCCATCACCCCGGGGGGAGCCCATTCTCGGTATAGGAACCCCTTCTCCCACAGGAACCTCTCCTTGCAACCTCTCCTCATGGTCTGTACCGCACTGAGGTCAGCCAGGTCCCTTGGCTTCCGCAAGGAGGGATCTTTCTGCAACTTGGCCTGGAACTCGGTGGCTGGGGAAGGGATGGGGACCTGCTCCCTCTTGTCAGCTGGGTTGGAAGCCACAGCCCCCCTGAGCCTTGTCCTTGGGTGTTCCCTCCCCACCAGGGTAGGGTTCTGTGCCTCCGGTGTGACATCCTTCCCGAGGTCAGGGCGTAGTGCCCCTCGCCGGCTCTGGCTACGGGTCACGACTAAGGCGTTCTCGGGGTTGCTTGGCCAGTCCTCTAGGTCCCCCCCCCTCAACACCTCAGTGGCCAAATGGTGGTGCACTCCCACGTCCTTGGGGCCCTCCTTGGCCCCCCATTTCAGGTGTACCCTCGCCACGGGCACCTTGAATGGGGTCCCGCCCACCCCCGTCAGGGTCAGGAAGGTGTTGGGCATCACCTGATCTGGAGCTACCACCTCGGGCCAGGCCAGTGTCACCTCAGCGCCTGTGTCCCAGTATCCATAGATTTTCCTCCCATCCACCTCCAGGTGAACAAGGCACTCGCTCCGCAGGGACAGCCCCGCGCCCACCCTGTAAACGGAGAACTTGGTGTTCGGAGCATCCAGCCCCCCAGAGCAGCTGGCCTGGGGCCCTTCTCTCTCTTGAGCAGTTGATAAGCTGCCAGCCCCCCTTGCCTGGGAAGCCTGCCCCTCATCCATCTGGGCCTCTACCAAGTTAACCTGGTGTGGGTTCGGTCTTCTCAGTCTCCTTGAGCTTGGGGCACTGGGCCCAAATGTGGCCTCTTTGGCCACAGTAATAGCAGCTCATGTCCCGTTGGTCCCCTCAAACCGATCGGTTGTCCCTGACGCTGGGCGTTCCCCTTGGGAGGGGATTTCCCATATTCCCCCTTTGGGAGGTCCCAGGGTGACTTTCTCTCTGCATCTTGGCGGGCCTGTTCCTTTGGGACTCCTCCCTGCCACCCCCTGACCAGCTCTTCACAAACTCATTGGCCAGCTGCCCTGCATGTCGCGGGTTCTCTGGCTTTTTGTCCCTCAACCACAGCCTCAGGCCGGATGGGCACCACTCATACAGTTGCTCCAGTACCAGCAGTTTAACCAGGTCCTCCTTCGTCTGGGCCCCATCTGCCCACTTGCTGGCGTATCCCTCCATGCAGATGGCTAGTTGCAGATATGAGACCTCAGGGGGTTTATACTGACTCCGGAACCTTTCCCAGTACATCTCAGGAGTCAGCCCAAACTCACGTAGCAGGGCCCTTTTGAATAGTTCGTAGTCCCCTTTCTCCGCCCCTTCCAGTTGGCGGTACAATGCCACGGCTTTAGGGTCCAGTAAGGGGGTGAGAACCCGAAGCCTGTCCGCAGGATCAACCTGATGCAGCTCGCAGGCTGTCTCAAAGGCATCCAGGAAGTCATCCATGTCCTCCCCCTCCTTATGCTGGGCCAGGATGCACTTATCAAAGCTCTGTGCAGTCCTGGGTCCCCCCTCACTCACTGCAGCCGGGGGCTCGCTGCCCCTCAGCCTCGCCAGCTCCAGTTCATGATGCCTCTGTCTCTCTTTCTCCTCCAGTTCATGCTGCCTCTGTTTTTCACAACCTGCCAGCTCTCTCAGTTTTAGCTCTTTCTCCCATTCCAGCCGCTCCCGCTCCACGGATGCCGAGCGTCTCCGGGAGGATCCCCTGCTGGCCGGCGAGCTTCGCCGGGAGGATCTCCTGCTGGCCGGGGAGGTCACGTTGCCCTCGGTATTCGCTGGGATCCTCCCCACCCTTCCCCTAGGCATAGGAAGGAGGGGTCTCGGGAAGCCCGCAGCAGCCAGCTGACCCCTCCCAGCTGGGACAGACACTGGTGCCTGCGCTACATCTGCCAGGCTGCTTCCCTCAGAGACAGGAATCAGTTCATTCGAGCGATCTCCCTCCTCCAGCTGGGCAATGAGCTGTTCTTTGGTGAGCCTCCCATTGCGCAGCCCACTGTGCCTGCACAGCTTCACCAGGTCGGTCTTAAGCCGCTTGGCATACATCTTCCTGCTGGCCACTCACAGGCCTGGGTGCTCACCGCTCCCCACAGTTTCCAGGGAGACCCCTAGTGTGCCAGCCCTTCTCGAGGTCACCACCTCTCTGCCAGGGTCGAGTGGCAGACTCCTCCGCCCCTGGGACCGCTCGCTGCGATCCCCCGGGGGACCCTGTTACTGCAAAAGTCCTTCTCGCTGGTCACACACTCCCAGGAGTTAATCGCCCCTGAAACCATCCCTCGCTGATTCTTCAGCACGCCTGGTCCCCATCAATCCCCCTTCATTTTACTGCTCCCCAGTCACTTACTGCAGGAAGCGCCGTCCATGGGGTGCAGTAGATCCCACCGCTACCACCAGTTGTCACGGAGAGGGGGGGAGTCAGGGCCCTGCACCCCTCTTCCTGAGACTCACCGTGACTCTCAGCCAGCCAGTAAAACAGAAGGTTTATTAGATGACAGGAACACAGTCCCAAGCAGAGCTTGTAGGTACAACCAGAACCCCTCAATCAAGTCCTTCTGGGGGGTTTAGGGAACTTAGCCCCCAGCTTGGGGTTCCCTGCGTTTCACCACCCAGCCCAAAACTGAACACAAAACTTCCTCTAGCAGGTCTCTTCTCCCTCCCCCAGCTCCTCCTCTCCTTTGTTCAGTCTACCTGCCAGAAGGTGTCACTTCTCCCAACCCCCTTCCTGGCTCAGGTTACAGCTCTGGTAGCTTCCTTCAAGGGAAGTCCTCCATCCCCAATGTAATTCCCCTGCAACATTCCCAGGTCAAATCTGCCCCGCTCCCTGCTCCGTCACACCTGTTCATCTATGCACTCCCCATCCGTGGCCCCACAAAGTTGCAGGACCTCCTTGTCAACCTCCTTCTAGCCCTGGCCAAACTGGCCATCTACAAAACCAGGGAGGGGAGGTTGGTCGACGGGATTTCCTGCGACTGTGGGGCCTATTTCCGGTCCTCAGTCCATTCAGGCATCCAGGCAGAGTTCCTCTGGGCAGTGTCCGCTGGCTCCCTTGACGCCTTCGAGGAGCAGTGGGCACTGTCCGGGGTTCTCTGCTCGGTGTCCCCATCAGGTTCCCTTTGTTTAGCCCTTTCACCACACTCCTATCCCTGTTATTTCATTAGTTGTCCCCTGGAATTACTTGGTTATCCAGCTCCTGTGGATCCTCCCCTTAGACTTCGCCCGCCCACTTCCTGGCTACCAATAAGACTACTCTGCTGTTCCCAACTGGCCTGGGTCTATCACAATATCTATATTCTAACAGTGGGTTCTACCCCTTCCCCCATTCTGTGTCTGTCTTGTCTATTTAGATTGTAAATTCTTCAGGACATGGGCCATCTACTATTCTCTGTTTGCACTTTGCCTAGCACAATGGGGACTCACTGTTAGTAGGTCCTTAGGCACTAAGGTAATGAATATGATTTATAATAATAATAACTCTCCTGCCACTTTGAGCCAAGGAAGCTGGCCTTGGTATTGTACTGCTTAAAAATGAGCTGGGGTTAAAGCCATGGAATATTTGTGACAAATATCCCACAAATTCCACTGACCTCCCTTGTTTTCTTTGCCTTGAGCAGGGTTTCCAGTTTCCAAACCTGATGTGATCTCACAGCTGGAACGAGGGGAAGAGCCGTGGATCCCAGACCTTCAGGGCTCTGAGAAAGAAGTGCTCCCAAGAGCTGCCTTCACAGGTGAGGAATTGGTTAAACCAACTCAACAACTGTTTGGGAATGCAGGAAACATTTGGGATGCCCTACAAAGACCCTGTGAGCTCTCCAAGTTCAGGATAGTTCCGTGCAGAATGGAATCATTATGGCAGATGTCACTCATGGCTTCCCACCTATTCTGACTGACAACTGGCAGCAGGTCCCTCCCCGATCTCGCTTTCCCCTGAGAGTTCTGGTGAGATGCGGACTTGGAACTGATCCCTTCCTCTCTCCTCTGGGGAAGGGTTTGGGGAAAATCAGCTCCTGATAGGTTTGATCTCTCCCGCGCATATTTTGGTTTGTTAATCCCTTTTTCCATTCCTCTCTCTGAGATTTCCTTTCTTTCCGGTGCAGGGAGTGACCTGTGTCTGGATTCTCTCTGTCTCCCATCAGGTGATGGGATGGTGAGTGAGAATGAGGAGGAGAAACCCCAGGAGGAAGATGCGGAGCAAGTAGAACCACATGGAACGTTATCAGGAAGATCCAAAGGGAATGTCTCCGGGAGTTGTGCACTCCCAGAAAAAGAAAAAGCCTTTGAGACTCCGGAGATCCCAGAGGAAAACTTCAGTAGCCTCTCAGACCTTATTACACACAACAGAATCAACTTGGAAGGGAGACGCTACACATGCCATGAGTGTGGGAAAAGCTTCAATCAGAGCTCTGCCCTGATCACACATCAGAGAATCCACACTGGAGAGAAACCCTACACATGCTCTGAGTGCGGGAAAAGCTTCAGGCAGAGATCACACCTTATCAGACATCAGAGAATCCACACAGGAGAGACACCCTACACATGCTCTGCGTGTGGGAAAAGCTTCAGCAAGCGCTCACACCTTATCACACATCGTAAAATTCACATAGGAGAGATGCCCTACACATGCTCTGAGTGTGGGAAAAGCTTTAATCACAGCTCTACCCTGAGCAAACATAGGAGAATCCACACGGGTGAGAAACATTATGGATGCTCTGAGTGTGGGAAAAGCTTTAGTCATAGTTCAAACCTTATCACACATCAGAGAATCCACACAGGAGAGAAGCCCTACATGTGCTCTGTGTGCGGGAAAAGCTTTAAGCACAGCTCTACCCTGAGCAAACATAGGAGAATCCACACAGGTGAGAAACCTTATGGATGTTCTGAGTGCGGGAAAAGCTTTAGTGAGCGTTCAAGCCTTATCACACATCAGAGAATCCACACAGGAGAGAAGCCGTACGCATGCTCTGAGTGCGGGAAAAGCTTTAGTCAGCACTCAACCCTTATCACACATCAGAGAATCCACACAGGCGAGAAGCCCTACACATGCTCTGAGTGCGGGAAAAGCTTCAATTGGAGCTCACACCTTATCACACATCAGAGAATCCACACAGGAGAGACGCCCTACATATGCTCTGAGTGCGGGAAAAGCTTCAATCGGAGCTCACAGCTTATCACACATCGTAGAATCCACACAGGAGAGATGCCCTACACATGCCCTGAGTGTGGGAAAAGCTTCAGTCGGAGCGCATACCTTATCACACATCAGAGAATCCACACAGGACAGAAGCCTTACTCATGCTCTGACTGCGGGAAAAGCTTTAAGCACAGCTCTACCCTGAGCAAACATAGGAAAATCCACACGGGTGAGAAACCTTATGGATGTTCTGAGTGCGGGAAAAGCTTTAGTGAGCGTTCAGGCCTTATCACACATCAGAGAATCCACACAGGAGAGAAGCCGTACGCATGCTATGAGTGTGGGAAAAGCTTTAGTCAGCACTCAACCCTCATCTCACATCAGAGAATCCACACAGGAGAGAAACCCTACACATGCTCTGAGTGCGGGAAAAGCTTCAATTGGAGCTCTGGCCTTATCACACATCAGCGAATCCACACAGGAGAGAAGCCCTACACATGCTTTGAGTGTGGAAAAAGCTTCAGTCGGAGCTCACACCTTATCATGCATCAGAGAACATCAGGGTTGGAAGGGACCTCAGGAGGTCATCTAGTCCAATCCCCTGCTCAAAGCAGGACCAATCCCCAGACAGATTTTTACCCCAGCTCCCTAAATGGCCCCCTCAAGGATTGAACTCACAACCCTGGGTTTAGTAAGCCAATGCTCAAACCACTGACTCCCCCCCCGAAAACCCCTACACATGCTCTTAGTGTGGGTAAAGCTTTAATCGGAGCTCAAACCTTATCACACATCAGAGAATCCACATGGGTGAGAAACCTTATGGATGCTCTGAGTGCGGGAAAAGCTTCAAAAAGAGATCACACCTTATTAGACATCAGAAAATCCTTATGAGAGAACTGTAACAAATGCCTTGATTAGGGCTGGGCAAAGATTTTTTTTTTTAAATAATCACATTTGCTAATTCTCATAGTGATCTGTGCACCACCTTCACTGTGGTCTCTCAGGTCCACCAGA
The DNA here is from genome assembly GCA_003942145.1 of Platysternon megacephalum. NCBI lineage: Eukaryota > Metazoa > Chordata > Testudines > Platysternidae > Platysternon > Platysternon megacephalum. Next base: position 99,887 of record QXTE01000768.1, read on the forward strand.
TGGAGTTGCCTGCTTCTGCCTTTTGCAGCTCACCTTCTTTGGGGTCAGTCCTCTGATCTTTTCTATCAGCTCCTTTCCTTTTGAGTCGTAGGAGTGTGTGTCCCTCCAGCCACGAATGTTCATCAGCTCCAGGTGGGAGAGAGGTTTGAGCCCAACAAGCTACACTGAGGCAAAAACTCCCTGTGCCTGACATCCGCTAGGACTGTACATGGCGTTGGCTGCTCAAGTTAGTGATCTCGGTGTAAAAAGACAATTATAGTTGTAGTGCAGATGCAGCCCAGGTGCAGTGGTTGGCATTAGCTTCCCCCTTGACCTGACCTAAACTCCATCACTTTTCCTAGTCTAAACAAACCCTGAGCATCACGGTTCTACTGTTCCCCCATTTCAAAGCAATTCTTAGTCATCAAGTTCCCCCTTCAGAAACAATTTTTTTCATTCCCAGTTCCTCTGATGTTTCTTCAGGTTGTGCTGGAGAGCAGATATTTTTACTACCATTTTCCTCGCTTAAAATATATTGAACTATAAGAAAGAGCAGGAACAGGGCAGGGATAGGGAAAAATGTCATTTCACCCTCTGTAACAACAGAAGAAGATAGGGTAAGTCAGAGGGATTCCCTTATTCCCCATCACCATCCCAATCACCCTGTTGTTCAATTGGTTAGGTCAATATTTTTTCTAAAGGGCTGGGAAGAGGATTCCCTAGTAAATAACTTGTAACTAAGCAAAATACCCATGCATTGGGCTCCCAAAGCAGTTGTGGCCCAGGCCCTGCAGGAGGTCGCTCCTGAAGATATATCCTTCCTAATCCGGTGCATTTGCCTATTATTTGGGAAATGCAATCCCTATCTAGGTAGAGATGGGAAAAATGGAAGTGACATTTCTCTTCAGGTCACCCCTGGGAGATGCTGCAAATGTGTAGGAAATGAAATCTGTGTTGAATGTGATATAGCTGCAGAAAGATACCTATTTTTAATAGATACCTGACATTTGGTGTCTTACAGGGATTCTAAACAGCACCTAAATTTAGTCCCTAATTTAAATCTCTGCTACCAGATTAAAGACATAAACGGGCATAGTTGGGGGAGTTATACCTCACTATCGCTACTGATCTGTTGTGTGGTTGGTGAAGAATTCTACGCCAGAGAAGTGTAAAATTACTCCAAGTAAGGTCAAAGATTTGGCAAGAACTCAGGTAGAAATTGCAGGCACTAGTGGTTGATTTTCACTCCAGAGATGGAAGTTATGGTGACCTGTGGCCAAGGTAAACTATTTTTAGAACCCTGCTCTGGTCACACTCCTAAAGGATGCTATGATTAAATTGGGCACAACTGTCTTTTACCATTTGGAGCCAAAGTTTCATGAAGCACAGCGAGAAACAGCTGATTCCTTCAGAGCCATTCCATGCCTATGGGTCCCAATCTGGCTGCCTTGTTGGACAAGAAGTACTTCCATGCTTGGCAAATGATGGTAGCCAATGGGGGAATGTATCAGATTCCAAGTTCAGAATGCAGGATACATGAATGCTAAGTCCAGAGTCTGTGGTTTGGTCTCTTCGATTTGCTATTAAGTCTAATGCATTTGTATCACTTCTCCTCCTGCTGCTACTTTGAAGGATTAGAAAGTGTGAAAATAGAGCACAGTTGGTTTTTCTCATGATGCAGCCTTCCCACATAGTGTGAGACCCCTTCCACTCACACTTCTGGGAGAAGACCCAGGGAGAAATGAACTCACAGAAATGGAAGGCTCCTAGGTTATTGCAGAATGTGACTTCACATAAAGCTGACTGGGTGGAAATGGGAATTAAGAGAAAACTGCCCTATAGGTTTATATTTTGTAATCTCTGAATAAATTGTTACCAGTGACAATGAAATTAAACATGAAGTTAATTAGTAACATAAGAGGCTGATTATGTGATAACTTTCAATGTTCCAATATATTTCAGGTTTTCTTCTAGTTCTCTCCCTGCCGCCTCCTACTATATAGGAAATGGTGACTAATCCTGAAATTAAAACCTCACTCCAAAGGAATTAGAGTGGAGGAATATGTGAGAGAAATAGCCTGTACGAGAATAGAGACCCAGTATGGACTGTAATTATTTCTATTTAAAATGGAATTTATTTTGATAAATTTTAAATCTTCTGTTAAGAGGAAACTTATTTGAGACAAGATGCGTAACCTTTTACCCAGTTAGAGGGTAACAGCCACAGAGTTCTCCAGGTCTCTTGTTTGCAAAGAAAAGATGTCATATCAGGCAGGAGATGTCAAAATCTACAATGGTGATGGTTGTGTGTTGGTAGTTTTTCTGAGGGGTTTTTTTTTTTTTTTTTTGGTTTGGATTTTTAATGTACTTTTTTTTTTTTTTTTTGCAACCAGTTATTTTTATAGGTGCTGAGGCCCCTTTTCCTTTTGAGCACAGCTGTTTAACCCTCAGGCCTGGCTCTGGTAAGCTCCTCAGAACTGGCCTTGTGTTTCTTTTATGTTTGATATCTTTGGGGTTAACAGATCCATGCGGTTCACAGCAACAGATACTTTTGAGAAACCTGCTGGGTTAAACGGGCCTTTTCCAAACTGACATTGGCCCAAAGTCTGCCTCAATTCAGCTGGATTGGGATGCATCTGTAAGGAGTGGTTCATACCTGATTTGCCCAGAGACCTCGGGGGATGGGAGGTAAATAAAGGTAAGAGTCAAAGACCCTCACCTTGCAGGTCAACAAGCCTGTTCTGTTCATTCCCTCTGAAGCATCTGGCACTGGTCACTCTCAGGCAACATACTGGGCTAGATGGATGACTGTGGCTTTCCTCATCCGAAAGCTCCGCAGCCACTGCTCGTCATCCCAGATGTGCATAACGATGTGATCCCACCACTCAGTGCTTGTTTCCTGAGCCCAAAAGTGGTGTTCCACTGTGATCAGCACCTCCTTGAGTGCCACAAGCAATCTCGTGTCATAGCTACTACGTGTGGTGAGATCAATGTTGAACTCCTCTTGCCCTTGTAGTTTAAGGAATAACTCCACTGCCACTCATGACGTGTAGCATATTCGTCAACAGTGTGGGATCCATTCCCGCAGCCCGAAGAGGCAGAATGCGCAGTACACCAACCATTGAAAGATGGCACCAAATGTGGATGGAAGCACAGGGATTGCTGGGATGCGAAGCAATGCATCACGGGCCATTGGGACAGGACCCAGGATGCCCCGCGACCCCCTCTGCCTTCTCACAACTCTTAGCGGCAGAAGAGGAAGCGATGCTCAGTGGGATAGCTGCCCAGAGTGTACTCCTGTGAACACCGCTGCAAGTGCCACAAGTGTGAACATGCTATTATGCAGGCAGCTGACAGTGTGAACACACAGTAGCAGTTTCCCTTCAGTGCTCTCTGAGCGGCACTGAACTCCCAGCGCTGTAACTCTGCCAGTGTAGACGTAGCCTCAGAGAGACTGACTGCCAGGATCTCAGGACTGATCCCTTCTGGGGAATGAACCACAACATCGACAGGCTACACAGCCTTCACAAGTCTCCCTGTACCTGAAAACCCTGCTAGCCCAACGTGCTGGAGCATCTGTGCCATTACCTGGTTCCTAAACTGCAGCTCCAGTTCCTACTCCAGGTGAATCCAAAGACGAAGAGCTGCAGAGATCCAACCCCTTATAATCTTTGAAATTTATTTTCCTTTTTCTATTTTGGTCTATTGTTTTTTTATGGATGTGGAGACCTCCCGGCCTTTCTATTAGATTGGGGTGTAACATTGTGGCTCAGTGGCTGTGAGTGTGTGAACACCTCTGAAATCTACAAAGGGAAGATGCTAGGAAGAATAGTTCCCCAAATCTTAATAGCCTTAAAACTCTGCACTATGAAATGACTGAACGCATGCTCCTCACCTATGGAAGCAGTGCAAGGAATTGAGCTGTCAGATATGTATTGTTCAGCGAGAGCTGTTTGAACTTCTTTTACTAATGTCTCTCTAAGGCAGGGGTCCCCAACGTGGTGCCCGCGGGCGCCATTGCGCCCGCCCAGGGGTCTAAGTGCGCCCGCGTAGTAGTTGTCTTTTTTTTTTTTTTTGCTCCACCGGCAGCGCTCGGGGCTTTGGGTTTTTTTTGGCGCCCGCCAGACGAAAAAGGTTGGGGACCACTGCTCTAAGGTCTGTATGTGTTTTGGGGTGAGAGGGCAAGGAGAAGTATTAGCTACACAAGAGTGAAATCTAAGGAGAAAACTAATTAGCTTTGAGGTTGTGGGCTAAATGTAAGCAATAATTTGGTTTTGGTATTGAAATATTCAGCTGGCTAAATCTGGGTTGCACTGCCTGGGTAGAAATGTCTGATTGGGGTTTCAGCATCAGTAAATATGCACCTGCTTTCTTGGGTTGCTCTTTTAGAATTTATAAATGTTGATTTTCTGCTGTATTAATCTGATGGTTTGACTAAATTGGCGACTTGATTCCAATGCAATATCCATGTTAACTCAATGATTTACTGATTTGACCTGAACTTTATCACTGTATTGTTTAACCCTTAGCTGAGTGGTGTTTATAGTAATTCAGCCTTAGTGATGTGTGCTCTTGGATTTATTTGTTCATGCTAATAAAACGTGTAACTGGGATATTGAGTCATTTCTTTCAACGGGGGTTGGAACTTTTATTTGTATATTTCCCTTTAATTCAATCTCCATTTTCTTCATTTCATACT
>QXTE01000769.1:6883-34709 GCA_003942145.1 Platysternon megacephalum
CCCGCAGCCCCCTGCTCGCCCAGCCCTGGCCACCCCCATCACACACCCAGCTGTGCTGATGTCTCCCACCACCCCCTTCCCATTAGCACCCCGGACGCCTGGGTCCCCTCGTCCCATGGCAGGCCAGGGAGGGTCCCCGTGGGCCTGCCTCCTTTGGGTACAGGGCATGGGAGGGGTGGGGGTGGGGGTCACTCACGGGTGATGGGCCACGCCCAGGTCCAGGCAGACGCTGGGCTCGCGGCTGGGGGGTCAGGGGGCTGCGAGGGGGGGTGGGTGGTCTGGGGGAGCTGCGGGGGGGTCACTCACGGGCAGTGGGCGGCGCCCAGGTCCAGGCAGACGCTGGGCACGCGGCTGGGGGGTCGGGGGTCTGGGGGGGCTGCGAGGGGGCGGTGGAGGGTCAGGGGGGGCTGCGGGGGGGTCACTCACGGGCAGTGGGCGGCGCCCAGGGCCACGCAGACGCTGGGCACGCGGCTGGAGCAGTGCTGGTGGAATTTGTAGCCGCACGTCTGGCAGCGGAAGCCGTGGAAGAGGAACTTGAGGCAGAAGTCGCAGAAGGCCAGGCTGAAAAACGTCTTACGGACCTGGGGGGACAGACGGAGAGATGGGGGGGTGAGGAGAGACAGACACTGCCCAGGGAACAGCCACCATGGGGCGGTATTGTCGGGTCTCTCGGGGGCCGGTGTGTTATTGTCGGGTCTCTCGGGGGCCGGTGTGTTGTTATAGGGTCTCTCGGGGGCCGGTGTGTTATTGTCGGGTCTCTCGGGGGCCGGTGTGTTATTGTCGGGTCTCTCGGTGGCCGGTGTGTTGTTATAGGGTCTCTTGGGGGCCGGTGTGTTATTGTAGGGTCTCCTGGGACTCACAAAGTTGTGCATGGTGAGTGGCACCTCGTCCAGCACCTCCACGTAGAGAACCTGCCCCTCCAGCGGGGTGATGTCCGTGTCCCAGTCGGTCAGCAGCTTCGTCCTGACAGAGAGACGGGTCAGAACCAAAACCAGCCCCGGCTCCCCCAGCCGGGCCGCTGCCCCTCACTCCCGACCCGCAGCCCCCCCCGCCAGCCGCTGCCCCTCACTCCCGACCCGCAGCCCCCCCCCAGCCGCTGCCCCTCACTCCCGACCCGCAGCCCCCCCCCAGCCGCTGCCCCTCACTCCCGACCCGCAGCCCCCCCCAGCCGCTGCCCCTCACTCCCGACCCGCAGCCCCGCCGGCGCCCCTCACTCCCGACCCGCAGCCCCGCCGGTGCCCCTCACTCCCGACCCGCAGCCCCGCTCACCCGCCCAGGCGCCGGTACACCGCGCAGCAGTCCTGGTTCAGCCCTCGCACCTTCAGCGCTTTGTCCAGGGCATCGTAGACGGTGGCTCCCGGCCGCACGTTGACCTGACGTGGGGGAGGGGTTACACACGGCTCGTGCCCCCCCAGGGCACTGGTGAGCTCAGCCCCCCTCACCCTGCACAGACTGCAACGGACCCCCCCACGTTGCCAGGTAGACGCCCACACTCGTGCAAGGGCACGGCTGGAGCGGGGACTGCCCCTCACCCCACGGGGAGCCGTGCAACAAGACACACGCATGTGCAATTGCACGGACGGTGCTCACGCTCCCCTGCCTGCCCAGGGAGCCGTGCAATGAGCCACATGCGTGTGCAATGACACTGACTGTGCTCATATCCCCTGCACACCCAATACATACCGAGGGAGCCGTGCAAGAAGACCCGTGTCTATGCAATTGCACGGACCGTGCTCACGCTCCCCGGCACACCACAGGTGTGCTCTGGCAGCCGTGCACTGAGCGTGTGCAGTTGCACGGTCTGTGCTCACACTCCCTGCACGCCTAGAGAGCCGTGCAAAGGGCTGGAGGCTGGGGAGGAGAGACATAAGAACGGCCAGACTGGGTCAGACCAAAGGCCCATCTAGCCCAGTGTCCTGTCTGCCGACTGTGGCCAATGCCGGGTGCCCCAGAGGGAATGAACAGAACAGGGAATCGTCCAGTGATCCATCCCCTGTCGCCCATTCCCAGCTCCTGGCAAACTGAGGCCAGGGACACCATCCCTGCCCAGCCTGGCTAATAGCCATCGATGGACCGATCCTCCAGGAACTTCTCTAGTTCTTTTCTGAACCCTGTTATAGTCTTGGCCTTCACACCATCCTCTGGCAAGGAGTTCCACAGGTTGACAGAGCGTTGTGTGAAAAAATACTTCCTTTTGTTTGTATTAAACCTGCTGCTTATTCATTTCATGTGGTGACCCCTAGTTCTTGTGTTCTGAGAAGGAATAAATGACACGTCCTGATTTACTTTCTCCGCCCCGGTCATGATTTTATAGACCTCGATCAAATCCCCCTAAATCATCTTTTTTCCAAGCTGAAAAGTCCCAGTGTGATTAATCTCTCCTCATACGGAAGCCGTTCCAGACCCCTGATCATTTTTGTTGCCCTTTTCTGCACCTTTTCCAATTCCAATATTTGTGGAGATGGGGCGACCGCATCTACACGCAGTATTGAAGGTGTGGGCGTCCCGTGGATTTATATAGGGGCAAGATGATATTTTCTGTCTTATTATCTCTCCCTTTCTTAATGGTTCCCACCATTCGGTTCGCTTTTTGACGCCGCTGCGCGTTGAGTGGATGTTTTCACAGAACTCTCCACAGTGACGCCAAGATCTTTCTCGGGTGGTAACAGCTAATTCAGACCCCGTCATTGTTTACGTATAGTTGGGATTGTGTTTTCCAATGTGCATCACTTTGCATTTATCAACATTGAATTTCATCTGCCGTTTTCCTGCCCAGTCACCCAGTTTTGTGAGAACCCTTTGTAGCTCTTCGCAGTCTGCCTGGGACTTAACTATCTTGAGTAGTTTTGTATCATCTGCACATTTTGCCACCTCACTGTTCACCCCTTTTTCCAGATTGTTGATGAATGTGTTGAATAGGACTGGGCCCAGTACAGACCCCTGGGGGACACCACGATTTACCCCCCTCCATGCTGAAAACTGACCATTTATTCCTACCTTTTAACCAGTTACTGACCCATGAGGGGACCTTCCCTCTTATCCCATGACAGCTCACTTTGCTTAACAGCCTTTGGTGAGGGACCTTGTAAAAGCCTTTCTGAAAATCTAAATACACCATATCCACTGGATCCCCCTTGTCCACATGCTTGTTGACCCATCAAAGAATTCTAGTAGATTGGTGAGGCGCGATTTCCCTTTACTAAAACCACGTTGACGCTTCCCCAACAAATTATGTTAATCTCTGTGTCTGACAGTTTTGTTCTTTACTAGAGTTTCAACTAGTTTGCTCGGCACTGAAGTAAGGCTCACTGGCCTGTAGTTGCCAGGGTCACCTCTGGAGCCCTTTTTAAAAATTGGCGTCACATTAGCTACCTCCGGTCATTTGGTCCAGTCAGCTTGTGCCAGAGGCTGGCCGGGGTCCTGCTTGCTCCCAGCCCCCACCCTGGGGCACCCCGCCCCGTTCCCCCCCCCGGCGAAGGGGCCCCTCACCACGGTGCGCTGCTGGTTGGGCAGATAGACCTTGACAGTGCCGGTACCAGCGCCCGGGCCCGCCTCGGCTGCGGGGCTCTCGTCCGGTGCCGGCCCCTGGGGCGGCTCCACGGGCACCGGGCCCTCCAAGCGCAGGCCATTGGAGACGGGGCAGGAGGAGTCCGAGCAGCGCCGCATGGGGGGAGGCAACGGGGGTGGGGTGGGGACAGAGCCTGGGGAGAAGGGGGCAGAGTGAGACACACAGCGCCCCCCACCCTCACCCCACAGCACAGTGCCTCCCCTCACTCATCCCCCAGCCCAGTGCCCCCCGCCCTCACCCCACAGCACGGTGCCCCCCCTCCCTCACCTCCCAGCCCAGTGCCCCCCACCCTCACCCCACAGCACGGTGCCCCCCACCCTCACCCCCACCTGCCCCCTGCTATCCCAACCCTAGGCTCCCCTCACCCCCTGGTCTGCCAGCGCCCCTCAATCCTGACCCTGGGTTCTCTCCCCGGCTCTGGGAGGGGAGTGGGGGCGGGCGGTTAGAGCAGGGGGGGCTGGGAGCCAGGGCTCCTGGGTGCTCTCCCCGGCTCTGGGAGGGGAGTGGGGGCGGGCGGTTAGAGCAGGGGGGGCTGGGAGCCAGGACTCCTGGGTTCTCTCCCCGGCTCTGGGAGGGGAGTGGGGGCTGGTGGTTGGGAGCCAGGACTCCTGGGTTCCCCCAGGCTCCGGGAGGGGAGTAAGGGAACAGCAGTGGCTCTAGCAGACAGCACCCACCTAGCGTGAGCTGTCGGGTGGGGGAGGGGGGGCTGCCGAGAACTGGGGTCTTTGGGGCCAGTGTGGCCGTGGGGTGAAAACCAGCCCCCAGCTACTCCCAGCGCGAAAGCGTTACCCTGCGGCTGGGCAGAGAGCAATAGCCTGGCCCTGGGGTGCAGCCAGCTCTGGGGCAGGGCACCTGGGGAAACAGCCGCATAGAACATGGGGGCAGGGGGTGGAAGATTCCATTGCGCGGGGGGGGGCGCCGCAGCCCCCCATTCATCCCTGCTATGGGGGGTGGGAGATTCCATTGTGCGGGGGGGGAGCACTGCAGCCCCCGCTGCCCCCCTGCTATGGGGGGAGGGAGATTCCATTGCACCCGGCGGGGGGGGGGGAAGTAGGAAGTTCCTACCTGTCACAAGGAACCAGCCACCATCTTGAATGAAAGTACCAAAGGGGCGTGGCCTGGGGCCTGACGTCAGGTGGGCGGGGCCTGTTTGGGACGGGTTTAACCCTTCCCCTGCTGCAGGACTCCTGGGTTCTCTCCCCAGCTCGGGGAGGGGAGGGGAGGGGAGGGGGGGCTGGGCTGGGCTGGGCTAGGCTAGGCTAGTGGTTAGAGCAGGGGGGGGCTGGGAGCCCGGACGCCTGGGTTCTCTCCCCGTTGGCCCTGCGTCACTCCCCGGGGGGCGGCAGAGACCGGGGACTGGGCTTGTTTCTCCCGGAGCTGCCCGGACGCCTGGGTTCCCTGGGCCTGGAAAGGGGGGGTGGGTGTCTGAGGATCCCAGCTAGGGCCGGGCGCTGTGGGGCAGGGGGCTGGGCGGGGGGGGGGCTCTCCCCTGGCAGTCAGGGCCGGGCGCTGTGGGGCCGGGGGGTGGGCGGGGGGGGGGCTCTCCCCTGGCAGTCGGGGCCGGGCGCTGGGGGGCGCCGTGGGGCAGGGGGCTGGGGGGGGGGGGCTCTCCCCTGGCAGTCGGGGCCGGGCGCTGGGGGGCGCCGTGGGGCAGGGGGCTGGTCGGGGGGGGCTCTCCCCTGGCAGTCAGGGCCGGGTGCTGTGGGGCAGGGGGCTGGGCAGGGGGGGGGAGCTCTCCCCTGGCAGTCAGGGCCGGGTGCTGGGGGGCGCTGGGGGGCAGGGGGCTGGGCAGGGGGGGGCGCTCTCCCTTGGCAGTCAGGGCCGGGCGCTGGGGGGCGCCGTGGGGCAGGGGGCTGATGCAGGAGGACACTGTGGTTTTGAAAGCCCCCTTTGAATCTCACGCGGGGCCCCTGCTGTCCTTGGCCCTTCCGTTAACGGCCGCCGCGCTGCACCCCAGAGGTGGCTGCAATTTGCCGGGGTCTCGTGCTCGGGCCCTGCGGACGGAGCTGGCGTTTGACCCAGCTTCGGGGTGGGACCCTTGTGACGGACTGAGCACGTCCCGGATTAACTCCTGAGTCCTTCACCCCCCTTCCCTCCCCCCCACCCCCCACCCCCAGCCTTGCAAGAAACTTTTCTCCATTTTTCAGTTTTTCCCTCTTGCCACCAAGTGCAATCGAATGGGTCCAGGCTCTCGCTCGCCCCTTCCCCCGGCTTCCTCTGATCCTACGGGGTTCCCCCCAAAGCTGGGGGGTGGCTGGTTGGAAACAGGATGGGACCGGGAACGTTGTGGGGCCCCAGGATGGGAACGTTGTGGGGTCCTGGGAACATTGTGGGGCCCCAGGATGGGAACATTGTGGGGTCCCAGGATGGGAACGTTGTGGGGTCCTGGGAACAGTCCCAGGTACGGCCCTGCGGTCGCCTCTGGAGAACACCTGCAACCTGACGTCAGTGTGGGGACATTTTACAGAATCTAATGAAACCCCCACCCCAGTGTTTATTCCTTTCCCCCCCCCCCCAAATCACAAACAATTTGTTTAGGGCGGTGGGTCGTTGCCCCCCTGGACGATCCCGTTTTGAAAGGACTTTGGCCGGCTCGGCTCGGGGAACAGGGCGCTAAGAGAGGCCCCGTCGATCTCAAAGCACGTTCCCCGGGATTGCTCAGTGTTACCAGTCCCGGGGTTACAATGGAGCCGGGCCCATGCTCAGAAGGGGTCCCGGCCTGCTCTGCTCGCCCTGCGCCCCGAGACGCCGCTGGCTCCCCCCCACCCATCACTTGCGCCTCTCGGCCTGCCCACCGGCCGGCCGACTCCTCTCCACCCCGACCCCACCCGCCGGCTCCTCTCTGCCCCCTGGCCGGACCCCGGTGCCCCTCCGGCTCCGGGCAGCCTCTGCTTCCTACCACCTGTGGGGCGCCCCCCCCCGCGTCTCCGCCTGGGACTGGGGCAGAAGCCTGGCCAGTCTCGGGCAGTTTTGGGGGAGGAGGGACAGTGAGGGGGGGCTTGGCTGGGCCCCTCCAGGCAAGTGGGTCCTGAGGGACCCCGGCCGGGGCAGGTCCTGGCCTGGCTGATCGCGTCACTCCAGGGCCGGTGAGAGCAGCCAGGAGGCAGGGTGTGGGGCAGTGGGTCTGCGGGGAGTCTGGGGGGGTGCTGGGCTGTGAGGGGGCGGGGAGGATCTGTGTGTGTGGGGCACTAGGGAGTGGGGGCTCTGTGGGGGGTGCTGGGCAGTTGTGGTGGGGCTGTGGGCAGGGGTGGTGGTGTGCAGGGCGCTGGGCATTTGTGGAGGAGGCCTGGTGGGCGCTGAGCATAGCGGGTCCAGGGGGGCTCTGGCCATAGGGAGTTGAGGGGTGTTGGGCGTGGTTTTTTTTAATTAGATTCTTCCTGCGCCAGGCTCCATTGCCCCCACGGGGGCCACAGACATGCTTGGAGCCAGGCCCACAAAAGGTTAATCCAGCCCTGCGCAGGGGAAACTGAGGCACGGGTCACTGGCACAGCGAGGCCGAGAACCGGGGTCTGTGGAGTCTGCTAGGCCATGGGCACCTAGGCTGGGGGGTGGAGGAGGGCAGGGGGAGGGGTTGTTATGGGATGTGCTGTAGTAAAAGGCTAAAATTGAGGGGCCACCGTCTCACGGGCGCTGTACAGACCCGTCCCTGACCAAGATTGTGCAGCTCCTGGCATGATGGGGGAGGCCCCCAATCTTGGTCGGGGAGGGGTCTGCACAGCAGCCAGCGTGGCAGGGGAGCCCCCCCTCCAAACACGGTGAGAGACCTTTCCTGCCCCGAACAGCTCAGAGTCTAAATACACAGAAGGTGGGGACACTGAGGCAGAGATCTTGGTGGACAAAGGAGGGGGAAACTGAGTCACAGCTTGGTGGGAGGGACTCTCCTAAGATCTTGCAGGGAATCAGTGCGGGGAGAGGGAAAAGAACCCAGGCGTCCTAGGACCCGGTGATGGGCTCTACCCATTGGGCCATGCTGTCTCCAATCTACTCCCCTCCCCCCACGGCCTGGTTGAGCCCCAGGTCCGAGCGCCCCGGGGCTGCGGTGAGGGTGGCGTTGCTGCTCCATCGGGCCCCTTCCGGAGAGCGTCCGCGTCCTGAATGGGGAGCGAAGCGTCGGGTGGTCCGAGGCCCCCGAGGTGGCAGAGAATCAGCTAAGCAAGACGTGGCCCCTGGGTCCCCCAGGGACTCCCTGACTAGCCCCTAAGGGAGCTGGGAGGTGCCCGTGGGCTGGCCGGGCAAAGGGGCCGAGTCCAGATCTCTGGGGGGCTGGGCATCTCCCCCACCCCTCACTGCCCTGGGAATAGCACTCAGCTCCCGGGGGGTCCCCCCAGCTCAGTACATGGGGGCCCGGAGACCCCCAGCGGCCCCTGAGCTCCCGAAGCAGCCTGGATCCCGCCGGGGGAGTCGCACCCGCTGCTGATGGGGGCGAAGAGCCGCAATCCTGCCCCCAGGGACCTTTGCTAATGAGCCTGACTGGGAGATGGGTCTGGGGTCCGACGGGCAAATTAACGGGGCCCCCGGGGAGCCCAGAGCCCCCAGCCCGGCACTGGAAAAACAGAGCTAATGAGAGAAACTTATCACTGAGCTGGGACCAGAGAGCGTCTGAGTGGGACAGAGCCAGGGGGCCGGGAGCCAGGACTCCTGGGTTCTCTCCCTGGCTCTGGGAGGGGAGTGGGGGCTAGTGGGTCAGAGCGGGGGGCCAGGACTCCTGGGTTCTCTCCCCGGCTCTGGGAGGGGAGTGGGGGCTAGTGGGTCAGAGCGGGGGGCCAGGACTCCTGGGTTCTCTCCCTGGCATCACAATGGGTGTGAGAACCGACTGGAAAGCCCTTGCTGAAGTAAGCTGGGCTGCAGGAGTTGGCTGGCCCGGAGCTGGGAAGGTCTCCGTTCGTTGTGGGGAGAGTAGTTGTTGAGTCCGGCTACCAGCCACAAGCCGGTTGGCTAGCACAGCCAGGAGCCTGCTCTTCCTGGTTGTCGTTTCGGACCCGCTGGGCTGACACTTCCCAGGGCTGCAGAGGCCGAGAAAGCTGAAAGCCCACCGGGCAATCGCTGAAATGCAGCTGCCTCTGGGGTGGAGGGAGTTTCTTGTCCTGCTCCCTGCAGTACGGTGCCCCCTAGCGCCCGGCCCTGACTGCCAGGGGAGGGTGCCCCTGCCCAGACCCCCCTCCCTGCAGCACGGCGCCCCCTAGCGCCCGGCCCTGACTGCCAGGGGAGGGTGCCCCTGCCCAGCCCCCCCTCCCCACAGCACGGCGCCCCCTAGCGCGGCGTTGCGGGGTTCGGGCCAGCAGTGACTGTACAGCAGTAGTAGGTTGGTACCCCTGTGCTGGGCAGGGCTCAGCAGAATTCCACTACAGGTCCCGCCCCCCCCCCCGCCGTGACCCACTCGTCCAATCAGAAGGCACAAGTCACAGCATGTGGCTTGCTGGGGTGGTGTCACAGGTCACGGGGAGCCAATCGGGGAGAGGGAGGGACCCGACTGTTGCAGTGAGGGGCCAGGGGGCGATGGGCCCATGGGCAGGGAAGGGCTGGGGGCTGGTGCTCTGAAGGGACACCCGGCAGTAACACCCCACAACAACACACGCCACAACCACACCCCACTGCAAGAACACCCACCCCACACTGCAAGAACACCCACCCTGCAGTGCAACAACACCCCGCAGTAACACCCACTGGGACAACACACCCACCCCACAACACCACAGCACCACCCACCCACACTGGAACAACACCCACACTGCAGTGCAACAACACCTCACAATAACACCCACTGCAACAACACACCCACCCCACAATACCACACACTGCAACAACACCCACCCTGCAGTGCAACAACACCCCACACTAACACTCACTGCAACGACACACCCACACCACAACACCACACCCTGCAACAACACCCACCCACACTGGAACAACACCCACACTGCAGTGCAACAACACCCACCACTACCACCCACTGCAACGACACACCCCCACCACAACACCACAGCACCACCCACCCACACTTGTACAACTCCCCACAGTAACACCCATACAGCAACAACTCCCAGCCAACAACATACAGAGCCTGCAACAACATCCACTGCAACAACACCCACCCCACAGCACCACACACTGCAACAACACCCACCCTGCAGTGCAACAACACCCCGCAGTAACACCCCACAACAACACACGCCACAACCACACCCCACTGCAACAACACCCACCCCACACTGCAAGAACACCCACCCTGCAGTGCAACAACACCCCACACTAACACCCACTGCAACAACACCCCACACTAACACCCACTGCAACGACACACCCACACCACAATACCACAGCACCACCCACCCACACTGGAACAACACCCACACTGCAGTGCAACAACACCTCACAATAACACCCACTGCAACAACACACCCACACCACAACACCACACCCTGCAACAACACCCACCCACACTGGAACAACACCCCACAGTAACACCCATACAGAAACAACTCCCAGCCAACAACATACAGAGCCTGCAACAACACCCACTGTAACAACACACCCACACCACAACACCACACCCTGCACCAACACCCACCCACAACAGAACACCACCCAACAGGAACACCCAAACAGCAACCACTCCCAGCCAACAACATACAGAGCCTGCAACCACATCCACTGTAACAACACACCCACACCACAACACCACACCCTGCAACCACACCCACCCACACTGGAACAACACACCACAGTAACACCCATACAGCAACAACTCCCAGCCAACAACATACAGAGCCTGCAACAACATCCACTGTAACAACACACCCACACCACAACACCACACACTACAGCAAAATGCCCACTGCAACAACATCCCCACAATACACTGCAACAACGACCTCTGCAACAACACTTACACAGCCCACAACACACAATGCAAAACCACACACACACTGCAGCAACATCCCCTGCAAGAACACAATATGTGGCAACAACACATACACCACAACAGCACCCACTGGAGTGACACCACAAAAACACCCCCACCAGAATAACACACACAGCAACAACAGACCACACAACACTCTCACCCTGCACACCGTCCACAACCACAGCACACGTACAGTGCAACTACACACAGTCACTGCAGTAATACACCTACCTACCCACCCACAACCGGCACTACAACAACACAATGCGCTGCAATAACACATCCACCATCCACAACCACAACATACACTGCAGTAATACACAGCACCACAACAACACAATGAGAGCCATCCACGGCTACAACAACGCACCCACAGCTACCACATCCCCACAAAACTGCATGCACACAAGAACAGGCACACATCACAAAACACCTGCACATACATAGGGTGTGTTCTCCATACAGGCGTGCGTACACACACACACAGAGCAGGGCTCATCCCCTGCAACTGGGGACGGCAGTAACACACACAGACAGAGCACACAGCTCAGCCCCTCCAGCTCCTCCTTCTTTATTGAGCCCACTTGACAAGTTGTCTTGTCCTTTGCTCTGGCTCCCATTCCCTCTCCAGCTGTTGTAGCTGTCTGGAGGTGGGTGTCTTCCAAGCCTCACTCATTCACACCTCATTCAGTCAATAGGGCAATTGATTACAGAGTGGGGAAGGGAAGATCTTATTCTACTTCTTGCAAAAAGGCACATGTTTCTTTTACTTTAACTATACTATCCTTAGGGGATACAACATTTGATACAAAGTTTTCTACCAATTTTCTATATAGGGACCTAATACAAAGTTGTATGAAAATAGCGAGGCACAATGCCAAGTCATCTGAAATACAAAATAACATCATGCAAGATGCAATGTCAGAAAGATACTTAATGCAGAAAGATACTCAATACAAAATAACACAATGCAACGTCCTAAAGATTTATAGAGATAGTTAACACAGAGATTTCTCTACACGTTGCTGCCCTGTTGGCTGGTGCGTGGTCTCGTTGGATGGGGACCCAGGAAGTATTGCTCTGTGTTTGTCACTGAAACACGTGGCCAGTGGGAACGGCCACTGCCGGCCTTTCAGTGGCACGAAAGGACCAGCACGTGGACAGGACGGATTTACATCTCGATTGTCCGGACAGGCGTTAAGGGCCCATCAAGAAGAATCCACTTTCCTGGAGACTCCTTAGAGGGGGCACGTACCCTATGGGGGCGGCCTGACCCCCACGTCATGGCCAGGAGCTTTCCAGCACCTGGAGAGAAAGTATAAACGAGGGGCCATAACGTCACCGCTGGGCCTGTCCCCTCCTGCATCACCTGGACGATCGCTCGGGCGACAAAGACTTTGAACTGGGGAGATTGGTCCCAGGCTGGAAGGGAATCCAGCCTGTGTATTGAGAACCGGGAGCTGCCTGGAACGTCCGGCCGGGGGGGGGGAGAAAAGCCGTCTGATTCCAATCTTGCTTCGTCTGATAAAGTTTCATATTTAGCCTGCGAGTCTATTTTTATTTCCTAGGTAACCAACTTTGACCACTGTGCCCACCACTTATAATCGCTGCCCATCGATCTGTCTGCAGTTAATAAACTCAGTGTAACGGTTTATCCTGCCCAGTGAGTTTGTCGCAAGCGGCTCCGATTACAAAGGCAGGTGTGTGTCCACTTCCTTTGACGAGGGAGCGAACTAATGAATGAGCTTGCCCTGTTCAAGGGAAGGTCCTGAGCAGCGTAAGAGGGGACATCTCCGGGGCGCAAGGCGGGGGGCCTGGAGAAATTGGCTGGGGTCTCCCTGTGTATAATTCATGAGTGGCTGAGAGAGCGTTCCTGCAACTCAGCTGGGGGTGTCCCTGTGTGTTGATGGCTGAGTGATCACAGCACCTGGAGGGGCCTGCAGCTGGTCAGTGGCCTGGCGTTAGGAGAGACAGGCCAGGCTGGAGAGTTTAAGAGGACTCAGCGGTCCCGCAAGCTAGGTTGTACCCCAGGGGTATGTCACAGGGTGTATGGGGAGAGAGAGAGAGAGAAGGGTGTGTGGATGGGGATAGATAGATAGATAGATAGATAGAGGGGGTGGATGGGGAGAGATAGATAGATAGATAGATAGATAGATGGGGTGGATGGGGATAGATAGATAGATAGATAGATAGATAGATAGATTAGAGGGGGTGGATGGGGAGAGATAGATAGATAGATAGATAGATAGATGGGGTGTATGGGGATAGATAGATAGATAGATAGATAGATGGGGAGGATGGGGATAGATAGATAGATAGAGGGAGGGGGTGGATGGGGAGTTCAATCCTTGAGGGGGCCACTTAGGGATCTGGGGCAAAATTGGTCCTGCTAGTGAAGGCAGGGGGGGTAAGCAGAGAGATAGATGGTGTGTGGGGATAGATAGAGGGGGTGGATGGCAAAGACGGCACTTGCTGCCAATCCTGTAATGAACTAAAGATTTATTCACCAGGAGAGAGAAATGAGGGAGTTATTTGCACCGTGAAAGACACGCTGTGAGCTGTTGGTGCCTAGGGTGGCCCTCCCTGAAAATGCCAAGGACACTCCCCAGACTGGTGGGTAACACTAAAGTTAGACTCACCAACCAATCAGCACCTGGGGCCAGTACAGTGAGAAGTTATTTAAAAACTCTGCTCACTAAACGAAACGTTCTTCTGACGCCAAAGGGTTGGATCTGACCCAAAATACCACGCTGCCGGCCAATCCTTCAGTATCTAAAACGAAAGGTTTATTATAACAGAAAGAAAGAACAAGAAGAGAGTTGTTAAATGGTAAAGCAATCACATACATACAAAGACAAATGGATATAAACTGGCCATCAGCAAGATTAGTCTTGAAATTAGATGAAGGTTTCTAACCATTAGAAGAGTAAAGTTAGGGAGGGAGGAATAGCTCAGTGGTTTGAGCATTGGCCTGCTAAACCCAGGGTTGTGAGTTCAATCCTTGAGGGGGCCACTTAGGGATCTGGGGCAAAATTGGTCCTGCTAGTGAAGGCAGGGGGCTGGACTCAATGACCCTTTGGGGTCCCTTCCAGCTCTAGGAGATAGGTATATCTCCATATATTATTATTATAAGTTCTGGAACAGCCTTCCAAGGGGAGCAGTGGGGGCAAAAGACATATCTGGCTTCAAGACTGAGCTTGATAAGTGTATGGAGGGGATGGTATGATGGGATAGCCTCATTTTGGCAATTAATTGGTCTTTGACTACTAGCGGTAAATATGCCCAATGGCCTGTGATGGGATGTTAGCTGGGGTGGGATCGGAGTCACTACAGAGAATTCTTTCCTGGGTGTCTGGCTGCTGAGTTTTGCCCACATGCTCAGGGTTTTTCCTCCAGGGCAGATTGGCAGGTTTTTTTCCGCCTTCCTCTGCAGTGTGGGGCACGGGTCACTTGCTGGAGGATTCTCGACATCTTCCACGGCAGCAGGGGGATGATACAGTGGGATGGGGCCCCTGGTTCTCAGCGGCGGCAGCAATTCAGCTGCTTCCATGTTCGGGGCCAGGAGTGTGACTCCCAGCCCCGCCGCTCTGACTCACTAAGACCCTGCTCCAGGCCCAGAGCTGGGGAGAGAACCCAGGCGTCCGGGCTCCCAGCCCCCCCTGCTCTCACCACTAGACCCCACTCCCCTCCCAGCGCCAGGGAGAGAACCCAGGAGTCCTGGCTCCCCGCCCCCCCTGCTCTCACCACTAGACCCCACTCCCCTCCCAGCGCCAGGGAGAGAACCCAGGAGTCCTGGCTCCCAGCCCCCCCTGTTCTAACCATTAGACCCCACTCCCCTCCCAGCGCCAGGGAGAGAACCCAGGAGTCCTGGCTCCCAGCCACCCTGCTCTCACCACTAG
Source organism: Platysternon megacephalum (assembly GCA_003942145.1). NCBI lineage: Eukaryota > Metazoa > Chordata > Testudines > Platysternidae > Platysternon > Platysternon megacephalum. The sequence goes on from QXTE01000769.1 coordinate 21,255, forward strand.
ACCCCACTCCCCTCCCAGAGCCGGGGAGAGAACCCAGGAGTCCGGGCTCCCAGCCCCTGCTGCTCTAACCACTAGCCCCCACTCCCCTCCCAGCGCCAGGGAGAGACCCCAGGAGTCCTGGCTCCCAGCCCCCCCTGCTCTCACCACTAGACCCCACTCCCCTCCCAGCGCCAGGGAGCGAACCCAGGAGTCCTGGCTCCCAACCCCCCCTGCTCTCACCACTAGACCCCACTCCCCTCCCAGCGCCAGGGAGCGAACCCAGGAGTCCTGGCTCCCAACCCTCCCTGCTCTCACCACTAGACCCCACTGTAGAACTGATGAATGAAATTGTTTTTAATTGTTCGCTTTATTAATGTAACTTCATAAGTAAAGTTTTATGAATGAAACAACATTCATTCATAAAACCGGTTACCCCAATAACTGGCTAATTGACAATTAAGATGCTTGTTAAGAGCCATAGCTGTTGGGTCAGCTGCCTTCGTAAGTTTCACTATCAAGCCAATTCCTGCTGAAATCACTGAGACTTGCACTGTTTCACTATTGTAACGTCTGTTCACCATTTATTACACTTGCCGACATTGTAACTTCTGGTCACTGTTTGCCATATTGTAATTCAAACCCCATTTTAAAACGCTGACTCCATTTTGTAAAAGCTGCCTCCAACCTTCATTTTTGCAAACCCTGCTGTAACCTTATCAGTTTAGTTTCGATGTGTGAATGAGGGAGGGATGGATGATGGAATCAACCTCCAGCCCCAGCCCGTCCTGATGAGATAAAGTTCAAATCCCAAGGGCTGAAGAACTGGACAACAGCCCTAACTCAAGCAAGAGGCATCCACCCTAAGAAGGAACAACAGAAGGAGGATCAAAGCCAGGTCCCAGGCTGACAGTCACGCCTGCAATTGACGGGTGATCAAGCACCAAACCCAGAGGCGGGCGGGCTTTTCTTCCAGCCCGCCGGCCACTACGCCCCCGGCGGGACCTGGTGGGAAAAGGTTAAAAACCTGGGCCCGCTTTGTCTGGGAAAAAGCCTGACGTGGGACCAGAGAGATCTGTCCCAGGCTGTTCTGAACAGGCCGGAGATCACTTGCTCGCCACGGCCGCTGAAGGCAGGATGAGCCGGGACGGGCTGAACGCTCGGCATGGGAGGTTGGGGTGAGAGATTAGGAAAAAGGGTGAGTCTCCTACAGACCCACCCCCGGCACCTGTTGTGTTCTCTGTTCCGCCTTGAATCGGGGACTTGGGATCCCAATGGAGGGGGAAGGGGAACCCCACGGGATACAGCAGCACCCAGGCTTGGGTGAGGCGCCCATTGGAAGATGCACAAGCCACGGGGCTCCCCTGGCATTCGCCGGCTACAGGAGGGGCCGACACAGAACGTCATGCTCGGAAAATAATCAGAACATAAGAACGGCCGCATTGGGGTCCGTCTAGCTCAGGATCCTGTCCCAGACAACAGCCGGTGCCAGGTGCTTCAGAGGGAATGACCAGAACGGGGCAAATATCAAATGACCCATCCACTGTGAAAAGAAACAGGAGTACTTGTGGCACCTTAGAGACTAACAAATTTATTGTAGCATAAGCTTTCGTGGGCTACAGCTCACTTCATCGGATGCATGCAGTGGAAAATACAGAAGGAAGAGATATATATACACACATGAAACAATGGATCTTACCATACACATTATAAGGAGAGTGATCAGTTGTCAGCAGGAGAGAAAAAAAAAAGAGAAAAAAAAAAAAAAAAAAAGGTCTTTGTGGTGGTAATGAAAATGGCCCATCTCCAGCACTTGACAAGGAGATATAAGGAACTGTAGGGGGCGGGGGGGAAAGATAAGCATGGAGAAATAGTTTTACCTTGTGTAATGGCCCATCCACTCCCAGTCTTTATTCAAACCTGATTTGATGGTATCCAATTTGCAAATTAATTCCAATTCAGCAGTTTCTCGTTGGAGTCTGTTTTTGAAGTTTTTTTGTTTTAATATTGCGACTTTTAGGTCTGTAATCGAGTGGCCAGGGAGGTTGAAGTGTTCTCCAACTGGTTTTTGAATGTTATAATTCTTGACGTCTGATTTGTGTCCATTTATTCTTTTACGTAGAGACTGTCCAGTTTGGCCAATGTACGTGGCAGAGGGGCATTGCTGGCACATGATGGCATATATCACATTGGTAGATGTGCAGGTGAACGAGCCTCTGATAGTGTGGCTGATGTGATTAGGTCCTATGATGGTATCCCCTGAATAGATATGTGGACAGAGTTGGCAACGGGCTTTGTTGCAAGGATAGGTTCCTGGGTTAGTGTTTTTGTTGTTTGGTGTGTGGTTGCTGGTGAGTATTTGCTTCAGGTTTGGGGGCTGTCTGTAAGCAAGGACTGGCCTGTCTCCCAGGATCTGTGAGAGTGATGGATCGTCCTTCAGGATAGGTTGTAGATCCTTGATGATGCGCTGGAGAGGTTTTAGTTGGGGGCTGTAGGTGATGGCTAGTGGCGTTCTGTTACTTTCTTTGTTAGGCCTGTCCTGTAGTAGGTGACTTCTGGGTACTCTTCTGGCTCTGTCAATCTGTTTCTTCACTTCAGCGGGTGGATATTGTAGTTGTAAGAACGCTTGATAGAGATCTTGCAGGTGTTTGTCTCTGTCTGAGGGGTTGGAGCAAATGCGATTGTATCTTAGAGCTTGGCTGTAGACAATGGATCGAGTGGTGTGGTCTGGATGAAAGCTGGAGGCATGTAGGTAAGTATAGCGGTCAGTAGGTTTCCGGTATAGGGTGGTGTTTATGTGGCCATCATTTATTAGTACTGTGGTGTCCAGGAAGTGGATCTCTTGTGTGGACTGGTCCAGGCTGAGGTTGATGGTGGGGTGGAAATTGTTGAAATCATGATGGAATTCCTCAAGGGCTTCTTTACCATGGGTCCAGATGATGAAGATGTCATCAATGTAGCGCAAGTAGAGTAGGGGCATTAGGGGATGAGAGCTGAGGAAGCGTTGTTCTAAGTCAGCCATAAAAATGTTGGCATATTGTGGGGCCATGCGGGTACCCATAGCAGTGCCGCTGATTTGAAGGTACACATTGTCCCCAAATGTAAAATAGTTATGGGTGAGGACAAAGTTACAAAGTTCAGCCACTGTGTTGGCCAGTCCCAGCTCCCAGCCATCGGACGTTTAGGGACACCCCGAGCATGGGGTTGCCTCCCTGCCCATCTTGGCTAATCGCCATCCATGGACCTGTCCTCCAGGAACTTCTCTCATTCTTTTTATGAACCCAGTTCAACTTTTAGCCTTCACAACATCCCCTGGCGAGGAGTTCCACAGGTTGAGTGGGTGCTGGGTGAAGAAGTCCTTCCTTCTGTCCATTTTAAACCTGCTGTCTATTAATTTCATCGGGTTTTTGTGTTATAGGCAGGAGTAAATAACACGTCCTTATTTACCTTCCCCACCCCAGTCATGATTTCATAGACCTCGCTCATATCCCCCCTTAGTCGTCGCTTTTCCAAGCTGAAAAGTCCCAGTCTTATTAATCTCTCCTCATGCGGAAGCCGTTCCAGACCCCTGATCATTTTTGTTGCCCTTTTCCAATTCCAATCTATCTTTTTTGAGATGGGGCGACCACATCCGCACGCAGTATTAAAGGTGTGGGCGTACCATGGACTTATATAGAGGCAACATGATATTTTCTGTCTTACTATCTCTCCCTTTCTTAATGGTTCCCACCATTCGGTTCGCTTTTTGACGCCGCTGCGCATTGAGTGGATGTTTTCACAGAACTCTCCACAGTGACGCCAAGATCTTTCTCGAGTGGTAACAGCCAATTCAGACCCCATCATTATATACGTATAGTTGGGATTGTGTTTTCCAATGTGCATCACTTTGCATTTATCAACATTGAATTTCATCTGCCGTTTTCTTGCCCAGTCACCCAGTTTTGTGAGATCCCTTTGTAGCTCTTCGCAGTCTGCCTGGGACTTAACTATCTTGACTAGTTTTGTATCATCTGCCAACTTTGCCACCTCACTGTTCACCCCTTTTTCCAGATCGTTTATGAATATGTTGAACGGCGCTGGTCCCACTACAGACCCCTGGGGGCACCACTATTTACCTCTCTCCATTCTGAAAACTGACCATTTATTCCTACCCTTTGTTTCCTATCTTTTAACCAGTTACCGATCCACGAGAGGACCTTCCCTCGTATCCCATGACAGCTCACTTTGCTTAACAGCCTTTGGTGAGGGACCTTGTCAAAAGCTTTCTGAAAGTCCAAGGACACCATATCCACTGGATCATCCTCGTCCATGTGTTTGTTGAATTCAGCCCTGATTGCAGGACGGCGAGACCTGGGAAATGCAGCTGGCACAGTTGAGGGCAGGGAATGGAACGCGAGGTATTTCCCCACTAGGGGGCACCGATCTGGCCCCAGGATAGGGGGGGACTGGCTGGCTCAGGGGGACAGGGAATGGGACGCGGGGTATTTCCCCACTAGGGGGCGCCGATCTGGCCCCAGGATGGGGGGGGGACTGGCTGGCTCAGGGGGACAGGGAATGGGATGTGGGGTCTTTCCCTACTAGGGGGCACCGATCTGGCCCCAGGATGGGGGGGACACTGGCTGGCTCAGGGGGACAGGGAATGGGACGCGGGGTATTTCCCCTCTAGGGGGCGCCGATCTGGCCCCAGGATGGGGGGGGGACTGGCTGGCTCAGGGGGACAGGGAATGGGATGTGGGGTCTTTCCCCACTAGGGGGCACCGGCTCTGATCTGGACAATTCAGTGTGCAGGGGACGAAGGGGGAGACTGGGGGTAAGTACCTCAACTCCCATTCCCAGCCCTTCGGAGAGCCCCCCAGCTCCCGCTGCCCCTTGAAACTCGCCCCCTAACTAAAAGCAGAATTAGCTGCACCGAGACCGCACCGAGACCACGGACGCTCGTCCCGGGGGCGAATAGCGCTAACGAACCCCACGGGGCCTGCGTTAACGAACCCAATCAGTGCTAGGTCCCCTCGGCGCCCAATCCTCACCCCAACTCTCCCATGATTAATTAGCCAGAGCCACAACCAAGGAGCAAATGAGAAAACTTGGGACTCAGGGGAGGAGGAGAGGAAAAGTCCAGAAGTTGGTGCGAGCGGAAAGAATTTGACGGACGCACAGATCCCGACACCCCCGCCCCATGTCACTCGGAGGGGCCATGGATCTAATGTACCCCGCTACACCCCTGGGTAGTCGTCACGTGCTTGTCTACATGGGTACACTCAGGACATAGTATACAAAATCCTTGTAATTGAATTATTTAAACCAGATTAATCTCCTCCATAGAGAGCCCCTGGTTTGGAACGAAAGTGGCCTTAATCCTGTTTAGTGTAATTCAGTTAATTAATGGAATTAAGCTAAACCACATTAAATCTGAATTAAAATGCCTCTTCTCAACTGAATTAAGGCCCCTTTCATTCTGAATGGGAGGGTCCACACGGGGGATATAATGCGTTTGATCTAATCCACTTTCAATCCACTATCTCGACTGGAATTGTGTATTGTGTGTGTCCCAAAACATACGACTATCTGCGTCCGGCGCCGCCAGCAGCGACCCAAGATTGCAACGTCAGCGAGCGATCCCAACGTCGATCGGACGGAGGGTTGTCTGCTGCTATGGCTCAGGTGAAAGACTTAGTCTGGTACATCAGGAGAATGCAGAGAGACACCCAATGTCTTTCACTGCCGTGTTTGTCTTCTGAATGGAGAATCATAGACTCATAGAATTATCAGGGTTGGAAGGGACCTCAGGAGGTATCTAGTCCAACCCCCTGCTCAAAGCAGGACCTAATCCCAACTCAATCATCCCCGCCAGGGCTTTGTCAAGCCGGGCCTTAAAAACCTCTAAGGAAGGAGATTCCACCACCTCCCTAGGGAACCCATTCCAGTGCTTCACCACCCTCCTAGTGAAATAGTGTTTCCTAATATCCAATCTAAACCTCCCCCACTGCAACTTGAGATCATTGCTCCTTGTTCTGTCATCTGCCACCCCTGAGAACAGTCTAGATCCATCCTCTTTGTAACCCCCCATCAGGTAGTTGAAGGCTGCTATCAAATCCCCCCTCACTCTTCTCTTCTGCAGACTAAACAATCCCAGTTCCCTCAGCCTCTCCTCATAACTCATGTGCTCCAGCCCCCTAATCATTTTTGTTGCCCTCCGCTGGACTCTTTCCAATTTGTCCACATCCTTTCAGTAGTGGGGGGCCCACAACTGGACTCAATACTCCAGGTGTGGCCTCACCAGTGCCGAATAGAGGGGAATAATCGCTTCCCTTGATCTGCTGGCAACTAATACAGCCAATCTGCTCTTAAAAACCTCCAATGACGGGGATCCCACAGCCCCCCCTGGGAGCCAGTTCCGGAGCTGAACTAGACCTAGAGTTAGAAAGTTTTTCCGAAGGCCATGTCTACACTTCCAAATTAACTCGCCCTAACTCACGGCGGCATCCAGCTGCCACAGTAATTCCATTGCTCGTAGGAGTCCATATGGGGCGGGTGGCTGGCTAGACAAATGGATGGATCTCCTTTCATCCATCACCCAAACTCTCAGCCGTATCCCCGTCTCTTTCCCCGCTCAGGCCCATGGACAGCACCAACGGCAGCGTCCACCCTGACTTCCTCCTGCTGGGGCTTTCCAGCCGCCTCGGCCAGGAGCACCTGCTCTTCTCCCTCTTCCTCTGCATGTACCTCCTCAACCGGCTGGGCAACCTACTGATCCTGCTGCTGACCCGCTCCGACCCCCGCCTGCGCGGCTCCCCCATGTATTTCCTCCTCAGCCACCTCTCGCTGGTGGACGTCTGCTTCACCTCCACCACCATGCCCAAGACGCTAGCCAACCTGTGTGCCCGGCGCCAGGGCATCCCGTACACCGGGTGCCTGGTGCAGATGTAACCTCTCCGTGGCCTTCGCCATCACCGAGAACTTCCTGCTGGGTGTCATGGCCTTGGACTGCTCCCTGGCCATCTGCCGGCCCTTGCGCTACGCCGTCCTCATGAGCCCTCTGCGGCGCCAGGCGCTGGTGGGCGCTTCCTGGCTGCTGGCCCATCTCCACGCCCTGCTGATGTCCCGGCTCTCCTTCTGCGGCCGCACCCGCCTCCCGCATTTCTTCGGCGACTTCCAGCCCTTGTTGGCCTTGGCCTGCTCCCGGCAGCGGCTCAACGAGCTTCTCAGCTTCTTGGAGGGGGGGCGTCCTCATCATCGGGCCCTTCCTCCTCCTCGTCCTCTCCTACGCCCGCATCCTCTGGGCCGTGCTCCGGGTGCCCGAGAGGCGTGGCAAGGCCTTCCAGACCTGCGGTGCCCACCTGGCCGTGGTGGGGCTCTTCTATGGAACAGCCCTCAGCGTCTACTTCCGGCCCCTCTCCAGCTACTCCGGGGACAGGGACAAGCTGGCCACGGTCATGTACACCGTGGTCACCCCCACGCTCAACCCCTTCATCTACAGTCTGCGCAACCAGGACATAAAGGCCGCCCTGCGCCAGGGCCTAGAGAGGCTAAGGGGGGGCGTGGTGGGGCTGGGGTCAGGAGAGGTAGGGCCGAAGGGCAAGGGGGGAGGGCTAGGGCTGGGATGGGGAGGAGGCGGGTCTCTGTGGGGTTGAGGGGCGTGTCCTTTTGGGGGTGATGCATGTGGGGGGATAAAGAGGTGACGGGGGTGTCCCTTGAGGGGGGGGTGTTCTTTTGGGGAATGAAGGGGCGTGTCCCTGTGGGGATGAAGCATGTGTCCCTTGAGGGGGTGTAAGTGGGGGGGGCCATGTCTCTGTGGGGTGAAGGGGCATTCCCTTGAGGGAGTGTGTCCCTGTGGGTAGAGGGCGTCTCTTGAGAGGCCATGTCCCCAATTCAATTCCGGGAGCTCGCCGCGTCGCGGTTCGCCGTGAGCGTGTCGATCCGTTTTCGTTTCAACTTTGGCACGACGTTAAATATCTCTGCCTCTTTCTTGCCACTCCCCAAAGTCGGGGCCGGCGCCATAACAGCCTGCGCCCAAAACTCCTGGTCGTAAACTATTGCACAGGTTGGTTTCTCTGAGGTCCACTGATCTCCGGTCTGTGGACCGAGTCTTTGGTCGCCCCCTCGGTTGTCATTACAAGAGCTGTCCTACTGACAGAAATCTCCGGTCTCTGCTGGATTATAGTACGTTAAATGTAATATATATTATGGATACATGGATGTTACACTCTGACGTGTCCAATGGCCTTCAACGACCACTGAGGTGGTGCTACATCCTACCCAAATTACTCAGGCGTTACTCAATCCTTCCTCAGAGGTCGTTGAGAATTCACTCCAGGTTTACTCTGTGCTTACTCAGAGTTTCACCGGTCAGGTCGTTGAGAATTCACTCCAGGTTTACTCTGTGCTTACTCAGAGTTTCACCGGTCTTCACTCAACTTGTTCTGACTTTGCTCGTCCCTTACTCAGAGTTTGCTCTGTCCTTACTCAGCTGTTACTCTGTTTTTCCTCAACCCTTTCTGAGAGTTTATTCTGGCCCTAGTCAGGGCTTGTCTATGCAGCAAATGCTTTGCTGGCCCTGCTAGCGTCACCCCAGTGAGTTTTTCTGCCAATATATGCCACCACCTCCCAAGCAACATTAGCTATGTTGACAGGAACACTGCTGGGGGACTCTCTCCTGGGAAGCTGGGACCCTGAAAATGATTGGGGGGGACGGGGACAATCAGCCAAACAGGAGCTCCCAATGTGACACGGGGGCTGAAAGAGCTAATGCCATCCTGGGATGTGTAAATAGGGGAATCTCGAGTCGGAGCAGAGAGGCAATTTGGCCTCTAGATTTGGCCCCAGTGCAGCTGGTGGTGGGATCTTGCATCCAGTTCTGGTGGCCACAGTTCAGGAAGGAGGTTGAGGAGTCGGGGAGGGTCGGAGAAGAGCCACGAGAATGATTAACGGGTTAGAAACCCTGCCTGAGAGCAAGAGACTCCAAGAGCTCGGTCTATTTAGCTGAACAAAGAGAAGGTGAAGGGGGGACTGGATCCCAGTCTATAAAGACCGACGTGGGGGACAAATATTTGGGAACGGGCTCTTCGCTCCAGCAGGGGAAGGTCTAACCCGATCCAATGGCTAGAAGTTGAAGCTGGACAAATTCAGACTGGAAATAAGACGTAAATTATTAACGGGAAGGGAAATGAACCATCGGGACAATTTCCCAATGGGCGTGGACGATTCTCCATCACTGGCCATTTTTTCAATCCGGATGGGCTGTTTCTCTAGCAGATCTGCTCTAGGAATTATTTTGGGGAAGTTCTCTGCTCTGTGTTATACTGTAGGTCAGAAGATGGTCACAAAAGTCTCTGCTGGCCTTGAAATCTCTGGAGCTACATTGGTGTTCGGCCGGCAGAGCGACGCTGCGAAACGTGGTAGGTTAGACATGGCTCTACACTGGGTTTACTCAGTCCCTACTCAGGGTTTACTTCAGCTGTGTCTACACTAGAAGCGCTGCAGCTTCACCTCTGTAGCATAGACGTTCTACCTCTCCAAACCTACCTCTCCAAGAGGCAGTAGCTAGGGCGAAGGAATTTCTTCGGCCTCTCCAAGAGGCAGTAGCTAGGGCGAAGGAATTTCTTCCGTTGACTTCGTGGTGACTTAACTACCTCTCTCAGGGGTATGAAGTTTTCACACCCTCGAGTGACGTAGGTAGGTTGACCTAAGTTTTAGGGGTAGACCAGGCCTTAGTTGTCACTCTGCTTCTAAACCATCCATCCTCAGAGCTTACTCAGTCCTTACTCTGATTTTACTCGGTCCACATTAAGGGTTTATTTGGTCCTTACTCTTAGGCCTGGTCTACACTTGGAAACTAGATTGACCTAGGGCTGTCGCTCAGGGGCGTAAAAATTTCACACCCCTGAGGGCCGTAGTTAAGCCAACCTAAGCCCCGGTGTAGACGCGGCTAGGGTGACGGAACAATACTTTCATCAACCCAGCTACCGCCTGGACTAACTACATCGGCAGAAAATCCTCTTCTGTCACTACGAAGCGTCTACACTATGGAGCTATAGCAGCACATCTGCAGCACCCGTAGTGTAGACATGGCCTTACTCAGGGTTTACACAGGATTTAGTCAGTCCATATGATGGGTATGGCTACTCTAGAAAGCTGTAGAGTAGACACTTACTATCGCATGGGAAGAGGTTCTTCTGATGCTGTAGTAAATCCACCTCTCCAAGAGGTGATAGCTAGGTTGACGGAAGAATTCTTCCATCAACTTAGCAGTGTCTACACTGGGGCTCAGATAGGCTTAACTACGACACACATGGTCTGAATTTGTTCACAGTCCTCAGCAATGTAGTTAGGGTGACCTAACTTTGTAGTCTAGAACAGGCCATGAGTGTTTTTCAGTCATTACTCTGAATGTACTCGGTCCACCCACAGGGTTTACTCAGTCCTTACTCTGAATGTACTCAGTCCACACCCAGGGTTTACTCAGCCCTTACTCTGAATTTACTCAGTCCACGCCCAGGGTTTACTCAGCCCTTACTCTGAATGTACTCGGTCCACACCCAGGGTTTACTCAGTCCTTACTCTGAATGTACTCGGTCCACACCCAGGGTTTACTCAGTCCTTACTCTGAACGTACTCAGTCCACACCCAGGGTTTACTCAGCCCTTACTCTGAATGTACTCGGTCCACACCCAGGGTTTACTCAGTCCTTACTCTGAATTTACTCGGTCCGCACCCAGGGTTTACTCAGTCCTTACTCTGAATTTACTCGGTCCGCACCCAGGGTTTACTCAGCCCTTACTCTGAATTTACTCGGTCCGCACCCAGGGTTTACTCAGCCCTTACTCTGAATTTACTCGGTCCACACCCAGGGTTTACTCAGCCCTTACTCTGAATGTACTCGGTCCACACCCAGGGTTTACTCAGCCCTTACCCTGAATTTACTCTGACCATACTCAGTGCCTGGGTAGTAGGGATTATGTGTGGGGGGCAGATCACCCCTCCTCTGCTACTGTGAGGTTCCCACACTTCCTCTGCAGCATCAGGTGCCAGGCTCCGGTGGAGCCGGGACACCAGGTTAGATGGGCCGGAGGGCTGGGCCAGTCTGGGAAGTCCTGTGCTCACAGAGCGGCCTGGTTTCTCAGAAATGCCCAGGGCCGCCCTCACATCAAGCAGAGCTGTCAGCTGCTCGGCCCGTTTGAAAATCAGGCTGCGAATTTACCCGCCAAACGCCGAGAAGGAGCGTCCCCAGAATTACGGGGCCTCTATTCCCGGCTCTGCCTCCACCCTGCGGGATGACCCCAGGCAAGTCATGTCCCTGCTTTGGGCTTCGGTTTCTCTCCCACCCTTTGTCTATTTAGACTGTGAGAGCTTATGGGTAGGGATTGTCTCACTGTGTATCTGGGCAGCACCCGGCACGACGGGGCCCTGATCTCGGTCGGGGTCTGGGCAGTGCCCGGCACGACGGGGCCCTGATCCCGGTTGGGGTCTGCGCAGCGCCCGGCGCGACGGGGCCCTGGTCTCGGCCGGGGTCTGGGCGGCGCCCGGCACGGCGGGGCCCTGGTCTCGGTCGGGGTCTGGGCAGCGCCCGGCACGGGGGGGCCCTGGTCTCGGTGGGGGTCTGGGCGGCGCCCGGCACGGCGGGGCCCTGATCTCGGTCGGGGTCTGGGCAGTGCCCGGCACGACGGGGCCCTGATCTCGGTTGGGGTCTGTGCAGCGCCCGGCACGATGGGGCCCTGATCTCGGTTGGGGTCTGGGCGGCGCCCGGCGCGACGGGGCCCTGATCTCGGTCGCGGTCTGTGCAGCGCCCGGCGCGATGGGGCCCTGATCTCAGTCAGGGTCTGTGCGGCGCCCGGCGTGACGGGGCCCTGATCTCGGCCGGGGTCTGGGCAGTGCCCGGCACGACGGGGCCCTGATCTCGGGTGGGGTCTGGGCGGCGCCCGGCGCGACGGGGGCCTGATCTCGGTTGGGGTCTGGGCGGCGCCCGGCACGACGGGGCCCTGATCTCGGTTGGGGTCTGGGCGGCGCCCGGCGCGACGGGGCCCTGATCTCGGTTGGGGTCTGGGCGGCGCCCGGCACGACGGGGGGCCCTGATCTCGGTTGGGGTCTGGGCAGTGCCCGGCACGACGGGGCCCTGGTCTCGGTCGGGGTCTGGGCGGCGCCCAGCACGACGGGGCCCTGATCTCGGCTGGGGTCTGGGCGGCGCCCGGCGCGACGGGGGCCTGATCTCGGTTGGGGTCTGGGCGGCGCCCGGCGCGACGGGGCCCTGATCTCGGCCGGGGTCTGGGCGGTGCCCGGCACGACGGGGCCCTGATCACGGGCGGGGTCTGGGCGGCGCCCAGCACGACGGGCCCCTGATCTCGGCTGGGGTCTGGGCGGCGCCCGGCGCGACGGGGCCCTGATCTCGGTCGGGGTCTGGGCGGCGCCCGGCGCGACGCGGCCCTGGTCTCGGTCGGGGTCTGGGCAGCGCCCGGCACAATGGGGGGCCCTGATCTCGGTTGGGGTCTGGGCGGCGCCCGGCGCGACGGGGCCCTGATCTCGGTTGGGGTCTGGGCGGCGCCCGGCCCGACGCGGCCCTGATCTCGGTCGGGGTCTGGGCAGCGCCCGGCACGACGGGGCCCTGATCTCGGGCCGGGTCTGGGCGGCGCCCGGCGCGACTGGGCCCTGGTCTCGGTTCGGGTCTGGGCGGCGCCCGGCGCGACGGGGCCCTGATCTCGGTTGGGGTCTGGGCGGCGCCCGGCACGACTGGGCCCTGGTCTCGGTCTGGGTCTGGGCGGCGCCCGGCACGACTGGGCCCTGGTCTCGGTTCGGGTCTGGGCAGCGCCCGGCGCGACGGGGCCCTGATCTCGGCCGGGGTCTGGGCGGCGCCCGGCGCGACGGGGCCCTGATCTCCGTCAGGGTCTGTGCGGCGCCCGGCGCGACGGGGCCCTGGTCTCGGTCGGGGTCTGGGCAGCTGTTGGCAGAAGGGTTTAGGAAGCTGCAAAGAATCTCTCAGTTCATGGCCTGGGGGCGCGGGGGAGGGGGACATGTCTCTCCTGGGCGCGCCCCTCTGCCAGCCACAGCCTAGCAAGGAAAAGCTGTATCTGCCTGAGCTCTCGGTCCCGGCAAGGACCCCCCCAAACCCGCCCCGTTCCGTGGACTCGGCATTGCAGCTTATCACACGACTTCACGCAGCTCCCAGCGCCATCCCCAGACCAGCGAGTGATTTAACACGCTGGCTTCTGAGCACCACGGATATGGCTGGGAGCCAGGACTCCTGGGTTCTCTCCCCGGCTCTGGGAGGGGAGTGGGGTCTAGTGGTTAGAGCAGGGGGGGTTGGGAGCCAGGACTCCTGGGTTCTCTCCCCGGCTCTGGGAGGGGAGTGGGGGCTGGTGGTTAGAGCAGGGGGGTCTGGGAGCCAGGACTCCTGGGCTCTCTCCTGGCTCTGGGACGGGAGCGGGGGCTGGTGGGTTAGAGCAGGGGGGCTGGGAGCCAGGACTCCTGGGCTCTCTCCCCGGCTCTGGG
>QXTE01000769.1:38518-66331 GCA_003942145.1 Platysternon megacephalum
CCCCCCGTCACAGCCCGTCTGCCCCCCCCGCCCATCACAGAGACCCCCCATCGCAGCCCATCTGCCCCCCCGTCACAGAGATCCCCCATCACAGCCCATCTGCCCCCCGTCACAGAGATCCCCCCATCGCAGCCCATCTGCCCCCCATCACAGAGATCCCCCGTCACAGCCCGTCTGCCCCCCCGTCACTGGAGCTGCCCCCCACCCACTCAGCCCCCCAGCCCAGCACTGGGGCCAAGGCAGGGAGCCGGGGCTGATGGGGGATTTGTTGGCCCGTAGCCGGGGTTAGCGTGAGCCAGGTGCATTCTGGTCACTATCCCAGAGTTTGGGGGGATCTATTGGGGGGGGGGGGCCGTGAGGGACACAGCGGAGAAAGGGCCTGCAGGGATTCTGGGAGCTGAGGTGGGGTGACGGCCCAAGGCCCTTCTCCTTCGGGAGGGAAGTGGGGGCTACTGGTTGGGAGGGGAGCCAGGACTCCTGGTTTCCCTTCCCAGCTCTAGGAGGGGAGTGGGGTCTGGTGGTTAGAGCAGGGGGGCTGGGAGCCAGGACTCCTGGGTTCTCTCCCTGGCTCTGGGAGGGGAGTGGGGTCTAGTGGTGAGAGCTGGGGGCAGGCGCCAGGACTCCTGGTTTCCCTTCCCAGCTCTAGGAGGGGAACGGGGTCTGGTGGTTAGAGCAGGGGGGCTGGGAGCCAGGACTCCTGGGTTCTCTCCCTGGCTCTGGGAGGGGAGCGGGGCCTGATGGTTAGAGCAGGGGGGCTGGGAGCCAGGACTCCTGGGTTCTCTCCCCAGCTCTAGGAGGGGAGTGGGGTCTGGTGGTTAGAGCAGCGGGGGCTGGGGGCCAGGACTCCTGGGTTCTCTCCTTGGCCATTTGGCCTTCACGTATCTTCCCCCCCTTGCTGGGCCTGGTTTAATGTTTCTAGGGCAGCCCCCAGGAGCTCCCTTGGGGGCCTGTTGGTTCCCCGGCTGGGCCAGGGGAGGCCGCTTGGGACTAGCAGGATTTCCCCCCCAGGAGGATCCCCTGACACTCCCCCCCCTCCCCCAGCTGATTGAATCAGAGCGGGCAGGGCGGGGGGGGGATTCACCCTCTCCAGGGGGAACATTCAGCCCAGACCTTGGTCAACAACTTAATGAATGACTCTAGAGAGCCTGGGCTGGACCCCCAGGGGTCAATCAGTGGGGTGGGGGGCGGGGGGGAAGGGCCAGATCCAGAACTAAGCTCAATGGGCCCTATACCTCTACTGGGGTCAATGGGGCTGATCCCTGAGTGTGGGGGGGGATCCCCTCCCCGGGAGAAGGGCTGGGGGGTGTCTGTGAGCTGGGGGATCCCCTCCCCAGGAGAAGGGCTGGGGGGTGTCTGTGAGTTGGGGGATCCCCTGGAGAAGGGCTGGGGGGTGTCTGTGAGCTTGGGGATCCCCTCCCCGGGAGAAGGGCTGGGGGGTGTCTGTGAGCTTGGGGATCCCCTCCCCGGGAGAAGGGCGGGGGGGTGTCTGTGAGCGGGGGGATCCCCTCCCCTGGAGAAGGGCTGGGGGGTGTCTGTGAGTTTGGGGATCCCCTCCCAGGGAGAAGGGCTGGGGGGTGTCTGTGAGTTTGGGGATCCCCTCCCCGGGAGAAGGGCTGGGGGGGTCTGTGAGTTGGGGAATCCCCTCCCCGGGAGAAGGGCTGGGGGGGTCTGTGAGTTTGGGGATCCCCTCCCAGGGAGAAGGGCTGGGGGGTGTCTGTGAGTTGGGGGATCCTCTACCCGGGGGGAGTCCCGGGAGCAGACATAGAAGGGGGTTCATTGCCGGAGGCTGGGGAGATTCCCTGGAGCAGCTTCTGGGGTTCATGGCTAAGGCCCCCTCCCATTCAGGTGCAGGACCCCCCTGGACAAAGAGAGGCGTGCTCCCCCACTTGGTGGAAATCCAAATAGCCCCCATCTTGGCCCCCCAGGTCCAAAAAGGGGAGATCCCCCCACATCAGGGCCCAGCCCTAAAGCTGCTCCCCTTCCCCCCCCCCCGCGCACCGGGGCCTGCATACACCCCTCTCTGGGCAATTCCAGCTGGAGGGAGGTTGGGGGGTGTGTGTGGATTGGGGGAGTTCATTTGACCCGGGGGGTGTCATGCTGGGACTGAAGCTGCAAAAGGGCCCCGAAGCATTTTGTACCCACTGAACGAGGACGGCTCGCCCGGCGCTGAGATGCAGCCAGCTCTGGGGTGGGGCAGGTGGGGAACAGCCGCACAGAACGCCACAGGAGCATGGCTCGAGATGCGGCCGCCTCTGGGGCAGAGCAGCTGGACTCACTCGGGGGGAGGATTTGGCCAGGACACCAGGGTTCCCCCCTCCCCACCCCTGGGGATAGGAGCCATGGGGTGCTAACGTCTTGTTTCCAGGTGGGGAGAGGCTCCTGCTGGCTCTGTCATGCCCAGGTCTGAGCCAACTTTGGGGGGCTGGGCAGGGCCGGGCTCCCCCAGAGCCAACGTCCAGAGGCCTGATAGCAGGGTAGATGGGCCCTTGGGTCTGATCTGGGGGGGGGGGCAAGGGGGATACATGGCTCTGATCTGGGCACCCCGACTCTCCCCCCCCCCATTCAGGACTTCAGCCCTCCGGCCCCAGCGGCCTGCTCCCCCATGGACCCCACCCCCACCCCTCTGGCCATGGGGCTGGGGGAGGGGGGGTGGTATGCAGAGACCCCCCCACCCCCACCCCGCCACTCCAGGCCCATTGTCTCTGGCTGACGAGGGGCCAATGGCCCATTCAGCCCCCCCCCCCCCACTCCTGATCTGAATCACCCAGGGAGGGGCTGGGTGGGTCTTTGTTCTCCAAGAGTTGGGGGGCGAGGGGGGGGGTCCTTGAACTTGATTGGAGGAAAGGCTGGGAGTGGAGGGAGCGCGGGGGCCAATGGCAGGAGGGGCCAGCCCTCGGGGTGCGACCTTTATAAGGTGCTGAGTAGCTGGGGGGCAGGACCGGACCCACAGAGCGCAGGAGGGGGCCGGCCCACCAGGTGGCAGGTATGTTGGGGGTTGGGTTGAGGTGTAGAGGGGGGAGGTTGGAGCGGGGTGGAGGGGTCTGGGGAGGGGGCTTTGGGCTAGGACCAGTGGGTTGAATGGGGGGTGCCTAGGAGTGTATGGGATGTCGGGGGGAGCTGTAACTCCGGATATGGGGGGGTTAGTGGGGTCTCGGGGTGAGTTGAGGGGCTCCTTAGACCCATATGGTGTTGGGGGGCTGAACTGTGGGTCTGGATATCCCTGGGGGTGTGGAACTGGGAGGGGGGGGTAGTGGGGTCTCCCGGGGCTGAGACGCTCTGGTTAGGGGCTGGGAGTAGGGAATGGGGCGAGTTGGGGGATTGGGAAGGGGGTTGTGCTGGGGGGTGAGGTGAGTTGGGTCCTGGAAGGGGGTGGGATTGGGGTCTGGGGGTGACCTGTGGGGCTGGGGATCTGTATAGGCCAGTGTGGGGCTGGGTGTCTGTGTGTGTGTGGGGCGGTTAATGGGTCCTGGAGTGAGCTGTGGGTTTGGGATCCCTATAGGCCGGGGGGGGGCGGTTAATGGGTCCTGGAGTGAGCTGTGGGTTTGGGGTCCCTATAGGCCAGTGGGGGGGGGGGNGCCGGCCCACCAGATGGCAGGTATGTTGGGGGTTGGGTTGAGGTGTAGAGGGGGAAGGTTGGAGCGGGGTGGAGGGGTCTGGGGAGGGGGCTTTGGGCTAGGACCAGTGGGTTGAATGGGGGGTGCCTAGGAGTGTATGGGATGTCGGGGGGAGCTGTAACTCCGGATATGGGGGGGTTAGTGGGGTCTCGGGGTGAGTTGAGGGGCTCCTTAGACCCATATGGTGTTGGGGGGCTGAACTGTGGGTCTGGATATCCCTGGGGGTGTGGAACTGGGAGGGGGGGGTAGTGGGGTCTCCCGGGGCTGAGACGCTCTGGTTAGGGGCTGGGAGTAGGGAATGGGGCGAGTTGGGGGATTGGGAAGGGGGTTGTGCTGGGGGGTGAGGTGAGTTGGGTCCTGGAAGGGGGTGGGATTGGGGTCTGGGGGTGACCTGTGGGGCTGGGGATCTGTATAGGCCAGTGTGGGGCTGGGTGTCTGTGTGTGTGTGTGTGTGTGTGTGTGGGTGTTAATGGGTCCTGGGGGAGCTGTGGGTTTGGGGTCCCTATAGGCCAGTGTGGGGCTGGATGTGTGTGGGGGGGTTAATGGGTCCTGTGGGGCTGGGGATCCCTGGGGAGTGGTGTGGGGCTGATTGGAGCCTTGAGTGGGGTCAGGGTGGGGGTTAGTGTGGGCTTGGAGGTGCGCTGTGGGGCTGGGTTTGGTGGGACTCGGGGGCGGGGGGGAGTGGGATCTGTATGGGAGTTAGCAGGGGCTGGGGGTGATGTGTGGGGCTGGGTGGGGGAGATCTCGGGGCAGTGGGCTCTGTGTATGGGAGTTAGCAGGGGCTGGGGGCGATGTGTGGGGCTGGGGACCCCTAGGGGCTAGCGTGGGGCTGGGTGGGGGAGGTCTCGGGGCAGTGGGCTCTGGGGGGCTGGGTGCGGGGGTCAATCGGGTCTGATGGCGGCTTAGCGGCGCCTGGGGTGAGCTCTGGGGCTGGGGATCCCCAGGGACCGGTGTGGGGCTCGGGGGGTGTTGGGGGGCTGTGCATTGGGGGCCCGTGTGGCCCCGCCGGCCGGAGGCCACCAATACGGTGGCACTGTCTTGTGCCCCCACCTTGAGAAAGTGCTTCATTGTATTGGCAGCTTCTGGTCCGGCCACCTCTGCAGTGGGGCAGCCGGGGGGGGGGCTCCCCAGGGATCCCCCTCATCGTAGGGGGGGGGCAGTGGGGCAGCCCCCCCCCCAAGCAAAACTCCCTTCACAGCCGCCACCGCTCTGGGGGTGACCATCCTGCGCCCCACAGCGCTTGGGGGGCGGGCAGGGCACAGGGGCGGAAGCACAGACCCCACTGGCCGGGGGGCCGGGGACCCCCACACTATGGGGCTGGGCCAAGGGGAGTTTCATGCATTGGGGGCTAATTTCTTGCCTAAGACCCATAGAAATGGGGTGGGGCTGAGATGCCGGGCTGGGTATTTCCCGCGTGTTAACCAGGCCATTTAAACGGGCCCCCGCCCAGTTCGGCCCATCCCGGACCTGCAACTGGTCCCTGAAAAGCGGCCCGTTACAGCTCCCTTGGGCTTGAGCCAGACACACCCACATCCACACTGACCGGCTGCCGGACAGAGCCCGGGGCACCTCGGGTGTGGCCTGCCACTGACTTACCAGCCCCCCAGTCTGGGGCTTGTCTCCCTAACTCCAGACCGGGTCTAGATCCATCTAGTCCAGGGGGTCTCAAACTGGGGGTGGGGAGACCCCTCAGGGGTTGTTATGTGGGGGGTCGCGAGCTGTCAGCCTCCACCCCTAACCCCGCTTTGCCTCCAGCATTTATAACGGTGTTAAATAGATAAAAACGTGTTAATTCATAAGGGGGTGTGTGTGTGTCACACTCAGGCTTGCTAAGTGAAAGGGGTCCCCAGTGCAAACGTGTTTGAGAACCACTGGATCTATTCCAGCTGTGCACAGACACTGCCTAGAGAGTAACACAACCAGTTACAACATCCCTCTGCTTCTGGGTGATCACGTTTGAATTGTAACATGCACAGACTTCGTACATGCTAGACTGAATGTGTCTATAGTTAGTGGGTGTAGAGATACAGTATACTGTGTATGTACACATGTATGTGTGTGTGTGTATATATATATACACACACACACATGTGTACATACACAGTATACTGTATCTCTACACCCACTAACTATATATATATATATATGTGTGTGTGTATATTATAGTTTATAGCTTTGTATAGGTTGCCATATATATAATTAGTATATATGTAGTATGTTTATATACTATGGTAGTGTATATAAATAGTGCTTATAGTACAGTGTGTGTACATATCATATAATTTGTGTGTATTAGTTACATTTTAGTTTGTGCAGTTTGTGCTTATACACTATAGGTTTGTTTTTATATATAGTGTGTATATATACTGTGTGTATATAATTTGTTTTATATATATAAAATAGATATACATATATTTATAGTTTATTAATTTGAATAGTTTTTATATATAGTCTATATATAGTATAATTTATATGTAATATTTATATAGTGTGTATAGTATAATTTGTTTTAAAATATATACAAACTATAATTATAGATTTACAGTTTATTTTGCTTATATATAATTGTACATGTAGTGTATAGTTTTTTATATACTATATACATGTTTGCTAGTGTGTCTGTATATATTACATAGCATGTATATAATGTAAATTATGTTATATGAATATATAAACCGCTATTGTAGATGTGTACATATTGATTATAAAATAGGACATAGACAGGAATTGTGCATAATACACGTGTGTAATATATAAATTATGCACACATGCTATAATGGATGACATTTTTGTGCATGTTACAATTCACAATTATAGAGATTACTATATATAAGTTTACACTACACATAGAAATAAGAATGTGCATATCATAACTCAAAGTTGATTATAAAGAGTGCAGGAACTATATAAATACTTGTTTAACATGTAATGTGTATGAATGAGATCTGCATACACTATATAGATACTGTATGAAATAATTGTGTGCATGTTCAGATTTGATTATCAGATTGATTGCATAACAATTGTATGTCTCTTTAAATCTAGCTTTAGTATACAGAAAAGTTGTGCAAATGTGGGCATAAAATGTTATTCAAATTTGATTATAAAACAACACAAGACTTGCCGTGCCCACAGAATGCTAGTCTAGAAATTGTATCTCTGTATAATCAAATTTGGTTATAAAATGGGATGGATGGGAGCTGCATGCTGAATGCAAGTTTGATTATAATACAGAAATTGTGTGCCAAGTTGGATTATAAAATGGATAGAAATTCCATTTAAATAGAAATTGGATTATAATTAGTAAAAAGAATGTGTATAGAAAATTGTGTGAAACTCTTACTAAAGACAGTGTGTGTGTGTGTATATATATAATATACACACACATATACTGTCTTATATTTATCCAATTCTACATGTATTCTGTGATCTAAAATGTATGATAGCCATGTATGCTGATTCCAGGTACTTCTCTGTGTGTCTCATCTTTTACGTCATTCCTCTCCATTTTGGAATTCTTTGCCGTGGGGACGCAAATTCAGACTAGAAGTGGTCTCAGTTCACTGCCAAAGTGAACTCTGCTGAACCAGAGTGAGGTCATTTTCATTCTGAAGGCGCAACCACATGGGTGGCTAAATCAATTAAGATTTAATTCAGATGAAGGAATTGACTAAGCCATTTTAATGAACGTTAATTCAGATTAGTTCATCTCCCTGTGTAGACAACCCTTTATTTTCCAGGCTTGTCAAGAGTATTAAATAAAACTTTGGCTTTATCTTGGCCTAGAAAAATGATGCATCTGCACACTTGAGTTGTGTGCATTTGTGAGTATGGACACACACACACACACACACACTGCAGCATTAGGCTGTGTGGCACGGCTTGGCCCGAGCCTCAGAACTCCTGGGTTCCACTCTCAGCACTTTCCCTGTCCTGCCTCAGTTTCCCTGTTAACAAGAGAGAACGCTACTGGCCGCTGGTCTGAACTGATTTTTGAGATCTACTGGTTGACGGGATGTATGTGCAGTAGGGTTCTGGGGGGGCCGCCCACCCCCCAAAAGTGGCCGTCCACGCCCCACACAGACACTGGCACTTCTTTGTGACCTCAGCTTCAATTAAGTGCTATATTGTTTGTGTGGGGCAGGGGCTGGGCTGTGCAGCGGGGGTCGCTGCCCTGTGGGGTTGTGGGGGTGGGAAGAGGGCCCCCCCCCCGGGGTAGGAGCAGGAGGTCACTGCCTGCCCCTTGCCCAGACAATAGCACTTTCTTTGCTTTGCTCTCCAGGAAAGTGCTCGATCGTTTGGGTGAGGTTCGGGACAGACTCTCTGCGGGGACCGGGGTGCAGAGCAGCCGGACGCCCAGACCCACCCCGGCCGGTCCCGGCCCAAACATTGGCACTGTCCTGCTCTCCCCGCTGGGAAAGTGCTGCATTGTTTGGGTAGGGACTGGCCGGGATCGCCGCCGGGTAGCGGTGGGCAGGGAGGGGAATGTGGACACGTGGAAGTGCGCCCATTTTCTGTGCCATTCGCGGGCCCGAGCGCCTCCCTGATGGTGCCCCACGGGGCGGGGATGGGGGGGGCCAGGGGCCAGCCGGGACTTGAAACCTGTCCCCTGCTACCCGTTCTGCTTTGTTTGCTGTGCGTGTGACCGTTTATACCTCCCTTTGTTTCCTGTCTTCTAACCAGTTACCAATCCACGAGAGCACCTTCCTGCCCTCTTACCCCAGGGCAGCTTACTTGCGGAGGAGGTTCCCGATGACCGTTAGGGTATGTCTTCACTACTTTTTTTTTTTTTTTTTAGAAATCGATTTGATAGTCACTAAGCACATTAAGTGCGTCCACAGGACCGAGGTGTCGACTTTCGGAGCAGTGCACTGCGGGGAGCTATCCCACCATTCCCGCAGTCTCCGCCCCCCCACTGGAATTCTGGGTTGCACTCCCATTGCCTGATGGGGCAAAAACATTGTTGCGGGTGGTTCTGGGTACGTCGTCAGGCCCCCCCCCTCCCTCCCTCCCTGCTTTGCAACGGCAAAATGCCTTTTTTCCTGGGTTGCCCGTGCACGGCAAAGCATGGAGCCCGCTCAGCTCACTGGCACCTGGGTGCTGCTGACAGACGCGGTACAGGTCTGTCATCTTACGCTGGGGTTACGTTCCGCAGTCAGCGCGTAAAGCGAAAAGCGCCTATAGTCAAAATCCCATTGAGTGTAATGGCGGGCGGAATCGCCCGCACTACAGGAACAGGACATAAATTGCTATTTTTCCCTTTTTTTGTTTTTTGGTTTTTTTTGTCGGCCGCGTAAAGCTGAATTCGCACATGTTAAATGCGCGTAAGAGGAGACAGACGCGGTACTGCATTGCTACACAGCAGCAGCTCCTTGGCCGTTGCAAGTTGGCAAAGACGGTTACCAGTCATACTGTACCGTCTGCTGCTGTCCTGGGTGCTCCTGGCCGGCCTCCTGAGCTTGGTCAGGGGCGCCTGGACAAAAATGGGAATGACTCCCCAGGTTATTCTCTTCGTAAGTTGTGTCTAATGGAGATTCAGTCCTGCCTGGAATATCAGGCAAACCTACTAAAGAAACCAGAGAGGCAAAGGGCCGCTCCGGGTCAGAGGCCCCAGACATCCCGCAGAAACTTACCCCACCTGTTGATTCCCTCCTCCCCCACCTTGGCATTTATCCCCCCCCATGTGTGTGATGAATTAAAGAATGCATGAATTTGAAACAACACTGACTTTATTGCCTCTGCAAGCAGAGATCAAGGGGGGGAGGAAGGGCGGTTTCTACCACCATTCTGCACTTGCTCAGCCTATAGTTGGACTGCTCCTTACTACTGTCCAGGCTTCCTGAGCCATGGGAGCAAGGGGTAGGCTGGGGTAGGTGCGACCGCGTGGTGCTGCCGGCTGGGGGAGCAGCAGCCTGAGGCAGAAGCCTCCACATGGCCTGATCTTCCCGGCAGGACTGAATCTCCATTATACAAAACTTACCAAGAGAATGACCTGAAGTCATTCCCATGTTTGTCCAGGCGCCCCCGACCCGGGAGCACCCATGGCTGCCCAGGTGCCCCCGACCGACCTCGCTGAGGTCAGCTGGGAGCACCCACGGGACGACGATGATGGGGTAAGGCAAGGGGATGCTGCTGTGTAACACTGCAGTACCGCGTCTGCCAGCACCACCCAGGAGACAGTGGAAAAAAAGGGAGAAACGATATTTTGCCGTTGCTTTCACCGGGGGGGGGGGGGGGGGGGGGGGGNAACGGCCGCTCCGGGTCAGAGGCCCCAGACATCCCGCAGAAACTCCTTGGCATTTATCCCCCCCATGTGTGTGATGAATTAAAGAACGCATGAATTTGAAACAACACTGACTTTATTGCCTCTGCAAGCAGAGATCAAGGGGGGGGAGGAAGGGCGGTTTCTACCACCATTCTGCACTTGCTCAGCCTATAGTTGAACTGCTCTTTACTACTGTCCAGGCTTCCTGAGCCATGGGAGCAAGGGGTAGGCTGGGGTAGGTGTGACCGCGGGGTGCTGCCGGCTGGGGGAGCAGCAGCCTGAGGCAGAAGCCTCCACATGGCCTGATCTTCCCGGCAGGACTGAATCTCCATTATACAAAACTTACCAAGAGAATGACCTGAAGTCATTCCCATTTTTGTCCAGGTGCCCCCGACCCGGGAGCACCCATGGCTGCCCAGGTGCCCCCGACCGACCTCACTGAGGTCAGCTGGGAGCACCCACGGGACGACGATGATGGGGCAAGGCAAGGGGATGCTGCTGTGTAACACGGCAGTACCGCGTCTGCCAGCAGCACCCAGGAGACAGTGAAAAAAAAAGCGAGAAACGATATTTTGCCGTTGCTTTCACCGGGGGCAGAACCACCCGTGACACATGTTTTTGCCCCATCAGGCATTGGGAGCTCAACCCAGAATTCAATGGTTGGCGGAGACTGCGGGACCTGGAATTTCTCAGGGCTGAGAATTGTTTCGCGCCTTTTTTCCACGCAGACGCCACAGCACGGCAAGCATGGAGCCCGCTCAGATCACCGCAGCAGTTATGAGCACGATAAACAGCACGCGCATTATCCTGCAGTATATGCAGAACCAGGCGAGGAGGCGACGGCAGCGCGGTGACGAGAGTGATGAGGACATGGACACAGACTTCTCTAAAAGCACGGGCCCCGGCAATTTGTCCATCCTGGTGGCAATGGGGCAGGTTCCTGCCGTGGAACGCCGATTGTGGGCCCGGGAAAGAAGCACAGACTGGTGGGACCGCATAGTGTTGCAGGTGTGGGACGATTCCCAGTGGCTGCAAAACTTTCGCATGCGTAAGGGCACTTTCATGGAACTTTGTGACTTGCTTTCCCCTGCCCTGAAGCGCCAGAACACCAAGATGAGAGCAGCCCTCACAGTTGAGAAGCGAGTGGCCATAGCCCTGTGGAAGCTTGCAACGTCAGACAGCTACTGGTCAGTCGGGAATCAATTTGGAGTGGGCAAATCTACTGTGGGGGCTGCTGTGATCCAAGTAGCCAACGCGATCACTGAGCTGCTGCTATCAAGGGTAGTGACTCTGGGAAATGTGCAGGTCATAGTGGATGGCTTTGCTGCAATGGGATTCCCTAACTGTGGTGGGGCGATAGACGGAACCCATATCCCTATCTTGGTACCAGGGCAGCCAGTACATAAACCGCAAGGGGTACTTTTCAATGCTGCTGCAAGCACTGGTGGATCACAAGGGACGTTTCACCAACATCAATGTGGGATGGCCGGGAAAGGTTCATGACGCTCGTGTCTTCAGGAACTCTGGTCTGTTTCAAAAGCTGCAGGAAGGGACTTTCTTCCCAGACCAGAAAATAACCGTTGGGGATGTTGAAATGCCTATAGTTATCCTTGGGGACCCAGCCTACCCCTTAATGCCATGGCTCATGAAGCCGTACACAGGCAGCCTGGACAGTAGTCAGGACCTGTTCAACTACAGGCTGAGCAAGTGCAGAATGGTGGTAGAATGTGCATTTGGACGTTTAAAAGCGCGCTGGCGCAGTTTACTGACTCGGTTAGACCTCAGCGAAACCAATATTCCCATTGTTATTACTGCTTGCTGTGCGCTCCACAATATCTGTGAGAGTAAGGGGGAGACGTTTATGGTGGGGTGGGAGGCTGAGGCAAATCGCCTGGCCGCTGATTACGCGCAGCCAGACACCAGGGCAATTAGAACAGCACAGCAGGGCGCGCTGCGCATCAGAGAAGCTTTGAAAACCAGTTTCATGACTGGCCAGGGGACTATGCTGTGAATTTTCTGTTTGTTTCTCCCTGATAAAAACCCGCCCCCTTGGTTCACTCTTCTTCCCTGTAAGTCAACCGCCCTCCCCTCCTCCCTTTGATCTCTGCTTGCAGAGGCAATAAAGTCATTGTTTAAAATTCATGCAATCTTTATTAAATCACACAAATGGGGGGGGGGGAGGATCAAGGTAGCCCAGGAAGGGTGGGGGGAGGAGGGAAGGATAAGGCCACACTGCACTTCAAAACTTATTGAATGCCAGCTTTCTGTTGCTTGGGCAGTCCTCTGGGGTGGAGTGGTTGGGTGACCAGAGGTGGGTGAGGAGGCTATGGAGGAGGGCGGTTGGTCACACGGGCTGCAGCGGTGGTCTGTGTTCCTCCTGCTGCCTGTCCTGCTCAACAATATGCTGGAGAATGAGTTTGATCCCTGAGTAGCCTGAGCATTGCTTCATGCCTCCTTTCATCACACTGACGCCACATCTCCTCGCTGGTCCCTCCTGTCCTCTCGCGCGTCCTTCCTGTCCTCCCGTTTTTGTGCTTTCCTGCACTCTTGACAGTGTCTGCCTCCATGCATTCTGCTGCCCTCTTTCAGTGTGGGAGGACTGCATGAGCTCAGAGAACATGTCATCGCGAGTGCGTTTTTCCCCCCCGCCTTCTAATCTTCGCTAGCCTCTGGGATGGAGACGATAGGGGGAGCGTTGAAACATTTTGCAGCTGCGGGAGGAAAAAAAAGGGAGAGTAGTACTTAAAAAGACATTTTAGAGAACACTTCCACGGTGAACCAAGCTGTTAACATTACGTGTGGGTCGCATTTTGCCTCTTATATTGAGGGCCTGCCAGTTCGGTGTGAGAGATCACACACACAAGGCCGGCGGGCAACAGAATTCAGCTTGCAGGCAGCCATGGTAAGCCAGTCTTTTGGCTTCTTTAACCTTCATAACATGTGGGAATGGTTTCAAACAGCAGCACTCTCATGTCCCATACCAAGCACCCATTGGGTTGGCCATTTAAAAGGAGGGGCTGCGGTTTTCGGGTTAACCCAACTAAAGCCCTTCACCCCTCCCTCCACCGCATGGTGCACAGCGGAGATGAATTCTGTTCAGCCACAGGCAAACTGTCCAGCAGGAACGGCCACCTCCGAATGTCCCCTTAATAAAATTGCCCTATTCAACCAGGTGACCATGAATGATCTCACTCTCCTGAGGATAACATAAAGAACGGATGTTGCTTGAATGCCAGCAAACACCGGGACCATACGCTGCCATGCTTTGTTATGCAATGTTTCCAGACTCTATGCTACTTACCAGGCATGGTAAAGTGTCCTTCCATGGTGGACGGAATAAGGCTGCCCTCCCCAGAAACCTGCAAACATACAGGAGAGCTTCATTGAGATGTCCCTGGAGGATTTCCACTCCATCCCCATACATGTTAACAGACTTTTCCAGTAGCTGTACTGGCCGCGAATGCATCCCAAGTCCTCAGGGCTTTTAAACCATGTACAATATTTACAAAGGTACACTCACCAGAGATGCCTTCACTGCCTTCAAGGTCCATGAGCCCGCCTTGGGTGGGTTGGGAGGGTACTGGGTCCAGGGTGATAAACCGTTCCTGGCTGTCAGGGAAAACGTTTTCTCCGCTTCCTTGCTGTGCACTAACTTCAACATCCGTCGTCCTCTTCCTCGTCCCCTAAATCCGCATCCCTGTTGCATGAAAGTATTGACGAGTCCATGCACAGGGCTGGGGCACCCCCTAGAATCATAGAAGCTGCATGTCGGGGGCTCTGCCCCAGAACGGCCGTTTGCCTTTATTTTTTTGGTAGGCTTCACATGGCACTGCTGCGGGTCCCTGTTATAACCTCTGTCCTTCATGCCCTTGGAGATTTTTTTAAATATTCCAGCATTTTGTCTTTTGGAACGGAGTTCGGATAGCACGGATTCGTCTCCCCATACAGCGATCAGATCCGGTACTTCCCGTTCGGTCCATGCTGGGGCTCTTTTTCGATTCTGGGACTGCATGGTCACCCGTGCAGATCAGCTCACGCTGGGCAAACAGGAAATGAAATTCAAAAGTTTGCGGGGCTTTTCCTGTCTACCTGGTCAGTGCATCGGAGTTGAGAGCGCCGTCCAGAGCGGTCACAATGGAGAACTCTGGGATAGCTCCCGGAGGCCAATACTGTTATTGCGTCCACACTACCCCAAATTCGACCCAGCAGAGTTGATTTCAGCGCTACTCCCCTCGTCGGGTAGGAGTACCAAAATCGATTAAGTCGACAAAAATGGCTTTGTCGTGTGGACGGGTGCAGGATTAAATCAATCTAATGCTGCTAAATTGTAGACCAGGGCTTAGTCGTTCTGCAATTTCACATTGGAGTTCCTTCAGAACTCTTGGGTGAATCCCATCAAGTCCTGGTGACTTATTGCCATTTCATTTATCAATTTGTTCCAAAAACCTCTAATGATACCTCAAATCTGGGACAGTTCCTCAGATCTGTCACCTAAATAGAATGACTCAGGTTCGGGAATCTCCCTCAATCCTCAGCTGTGAAGACTGATGCAAAGAATTCATTTAGTTTCTCCGCAATGGCCTTATCGTCCTTGAGTGGTCCTTTAGCACCTCAATCGTCCAGGGGCCACACTGGTTCAGCAGCTTCCTGCTTCTGATATACTTAAAAAAAAAATTGCTATTACTTTTGGAGTCTTGGCTAGCTGTTCCTCATTCTCTTTGGGCCTTCCTAATTGTATTTTTACACTTCGTTTGCCAGTGTTTATGCTCCTTTCTGTTTTCCTCACTAGGATTTAACTCCCACTTTTTAAAGGATGCCTTTTTGCCTCTCAAGTGCTTCTTTTACTTGTTTAGCCACGGTGGCTCTTTTGGTTCTGTTTTTTAATTTGGGGGATACATTTAAGTTGAGCCTCTATGGCGTCTTTAAAAAGTTTCCACGCAGCTTGCAGGGATTTCACTTTTGGGGCACTGTACCCTTTAATTTCTGTTTAACTAACCTCATTTTTGTGTAGTTCCCCTTTCTGAAATTAAATGCGACAGTGGTGGGCCGCTGGGGTGTTTTTCCTGCCACAGGGATGTTAAATTTAATTATAATGGTCACTTACCAAGCCGTCCAGCTATATTCATCTCTTGGACCAGATCCTGTGCTCCACTTAGGACTAAATCAAGAATTGCCTCCCCTCTAGTTGGTTCCAGGACCAGCTGCTCCAAGAAGCCGTCATTTAAGGTGTCAAACTTTATCGCCACATCCCGTCCTGAGGTGACATGTACCCAGTCAATATGATGATAATTGAAATCCCCCATTATTATAATGAGTTTATTTTAATGGTCTCCACGATCAGCTTTAACGGGCAGCTGCACCTTCCGAAGGACCAATCAGACATGTAGAGGCATCTGGTTGAGCTTCAAGAAAAACAGCTTGAGGCTAAACTCCCTCTGCACAAGGGCCTGCAAACATGGCCCGGTCCCCAATGTCCCTGTCCCCCCCCAAAAAAAAACTTTGCAGGAGGTGGTCAGTGCTAAGAGCAAACAGCAGCTTTTCGAAGACCATTGATGGACAAAAATCACAGACAGGCTGGCTTGGTTTCTCCCCTCCCAGTTTTATCACCGAAGGTTACGTTATTTGGTTTGTGCAATAAAAAGTCAATGTTTCAAGAATTGAAATACTCTATTTATTACAGGGGTGGGGGGGGGGGTTGGAGGAGGTACAGGGAAACTGATTCAATGGGAATGCAAAATACAGTAATGTGCACCGCTTTATCTGTGACAGGTTTTTCAAAGGCCCCCCCGGAGCCTTATTGCCCTGGTATCAGGCTGGCAGCGAAGAATTTTCGGCAGCCAATCTGCCTCCCCGTCCCACCCCTAGTAGTAACCACACTTGTGATTTTTGGTGTAAGGGACCATCTATCCCAGGAAACCCTGCCTAGGTGGCAAGATAGCCTAGAGCAGGGGTAGGCAACCTATGGCACGTGTGCCAAAGACGGCAAACGAGCTGATTTTCTCACTGCCCGGGGCCTGGCTACCGGTCCGGGGGGCTCTGCATTTTAATTTTAAATGAAGCTTCTTAAACACTTTATAAAAACCTTATTTACTTTACATACAACAATAGTCTAGTTATATTTTAGAGACTTATAGAAGAGACCTTCTAAAAACAATGTATGACTGGCACACAGAACCGTCAATCAGTGAATAAAGGAAGACTCGGCACACACTTCTGAAAGGTTGCCAACCCCTGGCCTAGAGGGCACTGGGGTCTGTTGTAAAGCCTGAGTAGATTTACTTGGCCCTGCTTCAGTGCAGGGGGCTGGACGTAATGACCTCTAATATTGGGGGTTTGGTGCTGATGAGCCAGGGGGCGGGGTGAGGGAAGACCCTGAGCCTCAGGTTGAGGTGCAACAAATCTGAAATGCAGAGTGCATTCTCAAACACCGCACCACTCCCCTACCTACAGGGTCTGGTTCCAGCAGGTTGAGCACAGGCCGGCTTTGAACCCTGGCCCTGTTTTCTCCTGAGACCGAAGGCATCGAATGCTACTTCCCGGCCCTGCCCTGCAAGAGGCCAGGCTGTTTAAATAAAAACTCTTTAATGTAGCAGGGAAAACACACCTCCCTAGAAGTTAAATCCAGCCACATTTGAGCTGGGCACAAGCCCCCCCATTTATAATGGTGAGCAACCTCAAGGGAAGGAGGCGGGGGGAGATCAAGTGTGGGGAACCTTTTTTCTATCACAGGCCATTGACCCACAGAAAAATCAATTTGTGGGCCCCACACACGTTTTTACTTGAGAGAAATAGAAAAATGTTCAACTCACCCACCTGGGGAGGCGCAGAGGCTCCGGCCGTAGCAGGGTGAGCCGGCGCTTGCGGATTCAGCCCCATGGGGGGGTAGAGGACACCGAGGCTTGGGGGCTTCCCACCAGCGTCAGGGTGAGCTGGCGCTCGCGGCTCAAGCCCGGTGAGGGGGAAATCACAGACTTGCCGAGGGCCAGATGAAATTAAGCAACGGCGGATGCTGCCCGTGGGTTCCCCACCGTGGTCTAGATAATATTTAGTCCTGCCATGAGTGCAGGGGACTGGACTAGATGACCTCTCGAGGTCCAGTCCTAGGATCTCTTTCATGTTTGGCAAACGGGAGACGTGAAGAATAACAGGAACCTCGGTGAATTTCTCCTGTCCGATACCAGGATTGTCCCAGGAGAGACGTGTCCTTGAAACAAATATTAATAGCCACCATTCTCACAGCCCTTCCAAGTACCCTTCTGCATCGTCCAGCCCCGTAGCTTCAAGTGTGCAGCTCGCAGCCCCATCACAAACGGTGGGACAGTGAAAAACGCCCTTCCTGGGAAGGGAAGCCATTGATGGCTTGAGAGGAGTCTTCCATCTGCAGTAGGCCAGCCTTCGACCCCCTCATGCTCTTGAGAGGATCCCAGCCCCGGACAGCTATAAGACTGACACCCTACTAGACCCTACTCCCTTCCCAGAACCTCCCCCCAAGACCCCATTCACCCCAGAGCTACAGCCATAAGAGACCTGGCGCCCAGCCCCCCTCCTGCTCTGACCCCCAACCCCAAGATCAGCTCCAAGCTCTGCTAATCTCCTCCCACCCCCATCAACTCCCCTCTGGTGACTCAACTTCCCGGGAGACCCAGCCGCAGAGCGACGACCCCTCAACAGCTGGAAGCCGGGGGGGGGGGCGCCCCAAAGGCAGCCAAGCAGACTCCCCCTGGCTCTGGGAGCCTTGTCCCCTTTCTATCCCAGCAGGGGATGAAAGGGTTCGTACTGGCCGCCAGATCCCACGCCCGCTGCCTTTAGCCCAGCCCCGGATGAGCGTCACCTTGCAGGCCACAGCTGTAACGCCAATGCTGATGCACCTGGCCCCCGCCCTTTGCCCAGGGTGATGCAGTTGGGCTCGCAAGGCGGAATAAACCCCACCCAAGGGCAAAGTGCCCTCTGCCGCCTGCAGAATCAGCCGGGAAAAGCCGAGCTGTATCAGAATTGGAAACGGTGCAGAGAAGGGCAATGAAAACGATCAGGGGCACGGAACAGATTCCATATGAGGAGAGATTTAAAGAGGGGGACTGCTCAGCTTGGAAGAGAGATGACTCGGGGGGGGATATGATAGACTTTGAGGTCTATAAAATCATGGGTGGGATGGAGACAGTGACTAGGGAAACATACAATGTTATCTACCCCTTCACATGACACACAAACCCGGGGGCACCTGATGAAATGAACAGGCAGGTTTAAAACAGAAAAAGGAGTTTCACCCAACGCAGTCCACGTGTGGAACTCCTTGCCGGGGAATGCTGTGAAGGCCAAAAGTAGAACTGGGTTCAAGAAAGAAGAGAAGTTCCTGGAGGATACGTCCCTAAGTGGCTATTAGCCAAGACAACGAGGGAGGCAAAGCCCATGTTCCAAGTGTCCTTAAATCTCCCAAGTGCCAGAAGCTGTAGACAAGGGATGGATCACTTGAGAATTGCCCCGTTCTGCTCGTTCCCTCTGAAGCACCTGGCACTGGCTGCTGTCAGACAGGACGCTGGGCCGGCTGGGCCATTGGCCTGATGCAGCTCAGCTGTTCTGATCATAGAATATCAGGGTTGGAAGAGATCTCAGGAGGTATCTAGTCCAACCCCCTGCTCAAAGCAGGACCTAATCCCAACTAAATCATCCCAGCCAGGGCTTTGTCAAGCCTGACCTTAAAAACCTCTAAGGAAGGAGATTCCACCACCTCCCTAGGGAACCCATTCCAGTGCTTCACCACCCTCCTAGTGAAAAAGTTTTTCCTAATATCCAACCTAGACCTCCCCCACTGCAACTTGAGACCATTACTCCTTGTTCTGTCATCTGGTACCACTGAGAACAGTCTAGATCCATCCTCTTTGGAACCCCCTTTCAGGTAGTTGAAAGCAGCTATCAAATCCCCCCTCACTCTTCTCTTCTGCAGACTAAACAACCCCAGTTCCCTCAGCCTCTCCTCATAACTCATGTGCTCCAGCCCCCTAATCATTTTTGTTGCCCTCCGCTGGACTCTTTCCAATTGCACCGATGTTACCCCTTTCTACCCTAGTGGCTAGCCAAACTCAAGGTTCTGCAGGAGAAATTGGTGCTAGAGTCAGCTATTTCCCTTGTTGCAGTCTTGGCCATCCCTGTTTTTATTTCCAGAGCCCTGAACAGTTTCCTTGCTCCTAGCCCCTTTCAGGCAGCCCTCTGCCCAAAAGCTCTCTCAGGGCTGTTCCCAGCTACCAGCTCCTGTCTCGCTCTGTGCTCCTCTTCTGCCCTTGGAAATGGTCAGAGTGCAAAGTGGCAGGGGAGCGGACATGCTTTGTCAAGAGACAATGCAGTGCCAGGGTGAGAGCGGACACAAGACCAGCTCCGGGTGAGTCTCCCAGTTGAGCAATAAGCCGTGGGGGTTTTCCGAGGTTTTACGCAGGGCTGTTCACTGGGTTCCCTGCCCTCCCTTACCTGCTTTGGCACAGCTGCTTTGAAAGGGATGGCTTAATGATCCGGAATAGAGCCTTTGAGGTCAGGCTGCCCCCTAGGGAAGTGTCAGACCGGCCTCCCAAAGAAGGGCCATGGTTTGTGTTAGCTGTAGAACGTGCCCTGGAAGAGGAGGAGGAATGTGGGAGCAGGAGTTACCTCAAACCCCACGTGGGTTGGCCTTGGTCTGGGTCTGACATGGTAACAGAGAATTCTGCAGGTGGGCCAGGTCAGGACAGAGCTAGCTACACACAGGCCGAATTCAGCTCTGCCCAACGCAGCTGCATCTGGCCGGGCTGGACCCAGATCCCTGGCAGCTTGCCACGGGTCAACGGGAAGAGCCGGATTCTTACCAAGGATCTGAAAGCGCCAACGGGAGCAGAGATGAGGGCCCAGGAGAGCCCTTCCCCGAGTCCTGACCGGCATAGCATCAGGGACACATGCTTGGGGCAACTCTAAACTTCTGACTACCAGAAGCAAGGGGAGGCAGACAGGGGTGAATTACTCCATAATCGCCCGGATCTGTACGTTCCCCTTGAGACAGGATACAGGGCTAGACGGCTGTTCTTAGGGGTGCCTTTTTCACAGCCACCTCGATAGCTCAGTCATCCTGTGATCGAATTCCTGTCGTCCCACCCTCTCTAACATCCACACACCCGTCCGACTTCGGCCGTCTTCGCTACTGGCAAAAGGTCAAGAGCAGAGAGTTTGTTTCGGACTGTCTTTAATAGGCTCCGTAAAGCCGAAGAACTGAATACAGGAATTCCTTCACCACTTCAAAAACACAGTATCAATGGAATTATGAGCGCTTCTTCCAGTAAAAAAAAGGGACGATATAAACAAACATTTTCGAGAACCTCTCGCGGAAAGTTTTTGCAAATCTAAGCTCGGGCTCGGTTACATCTCGCAGGAAAAATACCTTTTGCACACGAGTCGTGAGTCTCCCTTTGTTCTACCTGAGAGATTTGCCTCTCCCCTTCCTACATGCTAAAGAAAATTTACAAAACTACAAAGGTGTTATAAAAAAAAAAGTGAAAACCCCTCCACAGCTCACGCTCCGCGGGTCAGAGTCAGGCCCCACCTCCCATTTTGGCCAATTAAAAGAAGCCGAATTGAAAAGAACAAATAAAGAGATCCCCAAATGCTTAAGAACTCGTGAAACCAGCCTGATCTTTGCTTTGCGGGGGGAAGGGGAGGTGGAAGGGAGGGGGGGCCCCTGGAACGGGCCTCTCCTCTTGGGGCTGCATGTGACCAGGCTACAAAAGGGAAAGTACAGGCGGATGTAACTAAACAGTAAGATTCAGCGAAGCTCCAAAAATCTTTATAAATACGGCCATTGGAAGGACGATCTCAGTTCGGGAAGGGCTGTTGTTCGTTGCCGGGCTGAGGATAAGAAGCAGGTAGAATGGTAAAGGCACTGCGGCACAGACATGCCGGCGGCATTTCGCGCCCTGCCCCCCTCCCTGGGGCGGGGGGTGGGGTGGGGGGTGCTGTTCTTAAAAGGACCCAGGTCGGCTTCCAGCCGTCGCTTATTTCCTTGGTTGGGCATCGTCTGCAGCCCCCACTGGTTTGGAGTAGGTTCCCGCTACAAACTTACAGTTTGGCGGGTGTTTCCCCCCAGTCGGGTTAAAAGGCAGCTCTGGGGTTTTATAAGACGGCCCAACAGCGCCCCTTTAAGAGAGAAGTTGGATGGATTAAAAGTCCCTGGTGGGTTAAAGTCTCCACATGCATTAGGCTAGACGGCGGGCGGGACGGAAGAGACCGGGCAGCTCAAGCCGCTTACTTCAGGACAGACTCACCCTAGTTGTCGTAGCTGTCTCTATAGGAGCCTCCGGAGTAGCGGTCCCCATAGCCTCCCTGATTCCTGTGGAGAGAGCAAGGCGTGAACCCGCGCCCCCAGTCAGCGGATCTGTTGCAGCAGGGAGGTTGCGGGGATCTAGTTCGATCGGATGACGGAGGGCCAGGTTTCTGGCTCCAGGAACACTGGCAGGGGAGTCACACCTGCTCTCTGCCTGCCCCTTGCGGTTCCAGCATTGCTTCGGTGCCAGTTTCACACACACGGGCAGTGCCAGGGTCACAGCCTCACTGCCGGAGGTGGCTTGCGAAGGCCACAGGAAGCTGGGGAGGGAGAGTCGGCCGGATTCTCTCCCCAACATGCCACACAACGAGCTGGGTGAAGGGCACGGGGCAGCCCACGCCACATGGCAGAAGAGCGAACAGGGCTCCAATCTCAGCTGGTCGCTAGTTACAATCAGGCCACCCTGAATAAATCCCCCCCTACCCCAGATCAGCCTCTAGCTACTATCAAAAACAGATCACAGCATCCCCCCACGCCCGCTCACCTGCTGCCGTAGTAATCCCTGGACCCGCCGTAGCCTCCACTTCGGTTGTCGTAACGGCCGCCGCCATAGCCTCGGTCCCCGCCTCCTGCAGCGGAGAAAGAAGGGGGGCGTTTGGCACTGGCTGCACCCAGGGGTCGGCACCGATAGGCGCGGTCGGAGGGGGGGAGAAGGAGGAAGGGAAGAGGGGAGAGACGGGACGGGACACTCACCTCTTGAGAAGCCACCACGGCCTCTGCCCCCTGAAGAGCCACGGGATGATTTCCCGGCTTGGTCAACTCGGATCTGGCGCCCGTCCACAGACTGTGGAGAGGAAAGGATGCGGTTAGAAGTGGCTTCGCACGCCCGGCAGGGAAGGGGGGCTGTGACAGAGCTGGGGATGTAGACGGGGAAGCAGCTGGCCCACGGCAATGAGTGCCCAGCCCCGAGGCGTGTCCTTTTGGCCACGCGCTGGCAGCTCTGCATCGAGACCATGACTGTAAGACGTCCTCATGCTTCAGGGCTGCAGCAGGTCGGCTGCTGAGTCAGGCCAGATGGATCTGTTGTGCTCTGATGGGGCAATCCCCCGTTTCGCGGGCCTGGCAGCCGGGTCATGCTCAGATTTGGGGTCAGGAAGGAATTTCCCACCTAGGGTGGATCAGCGGGGACCCTGGGGGTTCTCACCTTCCTCTGGGGCACGGGTCACCTGCTGGGACATCCGGGAATCTCACCTTGCCAAATCCCTGCCCTTGGTGGCACCATGGCGAGATCAGCCTAGAGCTTCTAAGCTCCAGGCAACCATGTCTGCTGCCGGGGCTACTGACCCGCAGCCTCTCTGCTGTCCACGACTGGCTACGCTCACAGCCAGGAGCGCTGCCTCCAGAGCCACGCTCCAGCGAGGGTGTCTGGGGGGCACAGGGGCGGCCGGCTTGCCTAGTTCCCAGCCCCCTTTACTGCATCTGAGCCGCTGCCCGTGGGCGGCCAGGAGTGTGCTTGGTACGAGAGCAGGCTAGCTGTGGGGAGACAGGGCGGAGGCACACGGCGACAGAGATGTCCGACCGTGGGTGCTCTGGCACCGATGCCTGTGATTTGGGGGGCAGGGGGGAAATGGATGACAGGAAGTCCAGTCACCTCCCCAGGACTGGCCCCCACTCACCTCCCCATTCATAGCTCTCATGGCGTCCTTGGCATCCTCTGGACGGCGGTAGGTGATGAAGCCGAAGCCTCTGGATCTCTGGGTCTCCCGGTCCTTCACTACCACCACTGGAAGAGCGAGAGGGAGGGCGTCAGGCCTCCCGTCAGGCTATGGGACACCCCGCCAGGGATCCCAGCTTTGCAGCACGGGTGCGGCCCCCAGGCTAGCTGCAGCCAAGACGTACCCTAGAGATCCCGCTGACAGCGCCCCCCGGCCATGCCCATCGGAAGGAAGGGCTTTAGGGCCCATCCACACATGGGAATAGTCAGTAACAGCAGCTGGGCTTCACATTCACACCCTGCCTTGGTCTGAATTAATTCCGAGCCCTTATAAGCCACTGGTTTCTGTGCACACGGATGGGGGCCAGGGTCATAGTGGGGTGCCTGCACTTTCACCCCACCCCCCCCACGGTGAGACAACCCTCCTAACTGGTGTCACCCGTCACCATGGTGTCTGGGCAAACCCACCCGCAAGGGCCTCCTGGAGCTCTCTCATCAATTTTGTAGTGCCAGGGATCCGAGACGCAGGGGGAGGAGTCCAGTGACTGGCAGCCAGGACTCCTGGGTTCTAGGCTTGACTCTGGGGGGGGGCCTCGCTTTAAGAGGGGGCTGAGACTCCCCCTCTGCGCAGTGCTTTACGAGGCAGGGCGACACGCTGGAGACACCAGACTCCAGCCGGCCAGGGCAGAAACAGCCAAAGCAGGGACAGTGCTGGAGGGGCAAGGGGGTAAAACAGGACCCAGCTGGGGCCACCACTCCCACCCGGCACTGTCCCGAACCTAGACCAGGAGAGAACCCCCCTGTGGCCTGTGTGGACAGGGGGTGAACTACAGAGAGGAGCCAGAGCTCTCCCATCTTTCACCTCTGCTTCATTCCCCCAGCCCTGCCCCTTCAATTCAATGTCCCCTTTCCCTTCCCTTTAATTTACATTTCACTGATCCCCTCCAAAAAAATCATTGTTTTTGCTGCCATCCCATTGATTGCTCTCTCTCCTGGCGGGTTCAACCCTTTCTCCCACCCTGCTCCTCAGGGCAAGGACTTTCTGCTCTCCTGCGCTGGACAGACACAGCAGGGGCCCATTCTTGGCTGGCCCTTAGACTCAATAGTAACCAACAGCTTACAAATGTTTGCAGTGTAGCTGTAACCAGGTTGGTCCCAGGATATGACAGTGACATGGCAGGTGGGAAGTAATATCTGGCAGAGAGAGAGAGAAGCTTTCCAGCTACACAGGACATCTGTAGCTCGCAAGCTTGTCTCTTTCCCCAACAGAAGATGGTCCATTAAAAGATATTACCTCGCCCACCTTGTGTCTCTCCTATCCTGGGACCGCCGGCACTACGCTGCCGGCACCGGGATGCGACTGCTCGAAAGCGAGCTGGGGTTAAAGTCGTGGAGTGTTCTTTGTGACAATTCAATTCAATTGCTCTCGCTTGAGCTGCTTTCAGGCACAATCTTCGCCTGCCACTGGACTACATGGCTGGTCCGAGCCCAGGTTATGGCCGGAAGATGCAAAGTGGATTCCCACAAGTCTCTATTCTTGTTAGCTAGGCCTGGTTGAATGAGCCCAAGCAAGCCCCGTTTTCGGCCCAAACCTGAAAACTTTCTGGAGTTTCCAGCCAAAATATTGATGTTTTCCCTGCAGGGAAAAGGCGCTTTCCGTGAAGAAATCGTTTCCTGTCCGGCCCCCATTGTTAAAACATAACCACAGGACGCTAACCTCTCCTGTCCCAGCACTTCACTCGAACACCTGAAGACCTGCCTCCATTTATGCATAAGCAGCTCCCATGCTAACAGGCAGGCTGCATGTTTTAGTATTTCCACGGCTGAGTCATGGATGTCACCGGGCTCCTAGCGAGGGGGTTGTTTTTCCTGCTGTGGGGTTGGATGACAGGCAAACTTACCTTCTGCTATGTCACCATAAGGGGAGAAAAGCTGCTCCAGGTTCTGCTCATTGGTGTCGAAGCTGAGTCCTCCGATGAAGAGCTTGCCTTCGTCAGATGCCATGACGGAAGTCACCTGCAGATGAAGCAAACACTTGGTCAATCAGGACAGGGGCTGCAGCTGCTGTTTGTTAGCAAAGAGGCTCCGAAACGAACTCCTGGCTTAGTGGAAAAGTTGCAGTTTAACAGCCCCGACGGCACGTGGTGCTTGTGTCAGATCAAGGAAATGGTATATTTAGCCCAGTATTCTTGCCCTATACCCCATCAGACCAGTTGTCCCATCCAGGCAAGTACTCGCCCCACATCCCATCCTTGCTGCCCCACATCTGACCGTTACCCTGCCAGAACACCCAATGGTAGATATAGATGGAGATATACCTATCTCATAGAGCTGGAAGGGACCCCGAAGGGTCATCGAGTCCANAAAACGAACTCCTGGCTTAGTGGAAAAGTTGCAGTTTTAACAGCCCCACGGCACATGTGGTGCCTGTGTCAGATCAAGGAAATGGTATATTTAGCCCAGTATTCTTGCCCTATACCCCATCAGACCAGTTGTCCCATCCAGGCAAGTACTCGCCCCACATCCCATCCTTGCTGCCCCACATCAGACCGGTACCCTGCCAGAACACCCAATGGTAGATCAGACTGGTGCTCCTGGTTTGCCTGGCATATCATCTCCAGTGATGCACTATTAAAGCTCTTCAAAGAGCCAGCACCTCAGTGCAAGTGACATCATAAATGAGATGAGAGGGAATTTCTTGCATGTACGAGACCTCAGAGCTGCTACAGACCAAGTTATCCCGTGTCCCATTCCACCATCTCCCCCTTCTCTACTGCATCAGACACGAGCGACTTGTGTTCACTTTTTAGGCCCTTTCATGGCCCATCGACCCTCGTTTAGTATCAATAGTATCAACGCACATTCCCACTTGGCCCATGGCACCAGCCTGCATCTCCCACTGGTTACATTTTCAAACAAGCACCGTCATGCTTTCTCCCATGCATTCCCCCTCCCACTTGGGAGTTCTCCCTTTAAACATCCGCAGAGCTACCCCATTATCTATTGTCAAATCCCTCCTTTGCCACAATACCTACAAAAAAACCCAAAACTACAACAAAAAAAACCCCAAAACCCTTAACAGTCTGGCCGCTGGTGTGCTGAAACCACTGCCGATCAATATTGTCTCATTGTTTCCTTGTATTCCCCCATCTGCCTGTCTCCATCTGTTGTCTCTCCTCTTATACTTAGATGGTGAAATCCTTGAGGCAAGGATTATCTTTTTGTTGTACAGAGCCTTGCACATGGGCACCCCTCCCCCATGGCCCTACGGTAACTCAAAGGTTAGATTTGATTTTTATTGGCAAATATTAACAAACATCGATTTCCATGGAGACACACACACAAACCAGTGGGGGAAAAAAATATCACCATCAATGGGAGCTGCGGGAGAAAGGATTAGAGTTAGATGTAAGGACCATTCGCTGTACATTTGGAAGCGTGGTGGTGGTGGTGGCGATTTGGGTTCTAGCAGGTTAGCTCTGATCCCCCACAACTGTGAAAACTTAAAAAAAAAAAAAAAAACCCCAAACAAAAAAACCGCTTTAGGACACACGGATACCCGCCAAAAATGATAAAAAAAANGCAGCGAGCACGTGGGGCCCGGTCGCCGCACGTGGCGACCACCCCAGGCCTCCTCAGGGCCGCGAGCGAGCGCGCGCGCGCGCCCCCAGGCGCATGCGCGGCGGCTCCCAGCGACCGCGGCCCTTCCACCGCCCACCTCCGCGCGGCCGCCGGGCCCCGCCCCGCCTCGAGGCCAGGGAAACGCGGGGCCGCGCCTGCGCCGCGCTCACCTCGGCGCCCGCCGCGCATGCGCAGGCTGCGCAGCGATTCTTCCCCCTGCCGCCAAGGCCCAGCCGAGGCGGCGGCGAGCGGCGCCATTTTGACCCCCCGCTCCCGCTTCCCTCTCCCCAGCCAGGCCGCCCCAATCACCGCTCCCCCTTAGCCTCTCCCCGCTGCCGGCCCCGCGAGCGGGCGGGCGGGCGGCGGCGCTCACCGGGATGGGTCGGAGCGGAGCGCGACGGAGCTGCTGCTGCCTCGACGTCGGCGGGAGAAGCGAGAGTGAGAGCGAGGCTACGCAGGCCACACCCCTTCCCGCCACCGAGCGCTGATTGGCGGCCGGAAGCTGAGGGGGCGGAGCGCGCCCCCCCTCAACGGTCACGTCCTATGAGCGCGCCGCCTATTGGTCAGCGAAACAAGAGCCACGCCCCCCTCGCGGGCCGGGGCTCTGATTGGCTAGCAGGGTCGCCCCCGCAGAACGCAGGGACCGTTGATTGGCTGAGTGAGAAACAGCCAGGGAAACAATAAGTCCCCGCCCCCTGGCAGCCTGATTGGCTGGCATAGAGACAGACAGCGGCAGGGCCACGACCCCTCAGAGTCTGAAGCCCTGACTGGCTAGTGGAGAAGCCGCCTTACTGCCGGGAGCGCTGATTGGCTGGAATGGTCAGCGCTGGGACCAGGCTAAGGCCACGCCCCCTACGTGACAGTAACGCTGATTGGCAGGCACGGAGTGACGGACGGAAACAAGGCCACGCCCCTTCCCCGCCTAGAACCCTGATTGGCCGTCGGTGAGCGAGACCACCGACCCAGCCAGGGGCCAGGCCTGAAGACTGGACTCCGGTTTGTCTGGAGGGGGCGGGGCGAAAAGAAGCCACGCCCATTTCAAATCCCCCCCTCCCCCCCGGGCTATAGGCCTCAGGCCCTGAGGGGCGAGATCCTGAGGGGCGAGGCCCTGAGGGGGGGTTAGGGGTGAGAACCAGCCCCCCATAACCATGGGCCCCAGGCCCTGAGAGCTAGGGGGGCAGGGGTGAGAACCAGCCCCCCCCCCCCATGGCCC
Organism: Platysternon megacephalum; assembly: GCA_003942145.1. Lineage (NCBI taxonomy): Eukaryota > Metazoa > Chordata > Testudines > Platysternidae > Platysternon > Platysternon megacephalum. The sequence goes on from QXTE01000769.1 coordinate 66,218, forward strand.
TGGGCCCCTGGCTCTGAGCTGGGGGGCAGAGGTGAGAACCAGCCACCCCCCCCCATGGCCCTGGGCCCCTGGCTCTGAGCTGGGGGGCAGGGGTGAGAACCAGCCCCCCCCCCC
>QXTE01000769.1:81257-100021 GCA_003942145.1 Platysternon megacephalum
GAGGATGATTAACGACCCTGCCTGAGAGCGAGAGACGCCAGCAGCTCAATCTGTTTAGCAGAACAAAGAGACGGTGAAGGGGTGATGACTCGATCCCAGCCTGTACGTACCGACGTGGGGAACAAATATTTATTAACGGGCTCTTCAGACCAGCAGAGGAAGGTCGAACTTGATCCAATGGCTGGAAGTTGAAGCTGGACCAATTCCGTCTGGGAATAAGACGTCCATTTTTTACTAAGAGAGTCATGAACCACCGGGTCGATTTCCCAAGGAACGCGGTGAATTCTCCACGTTTCAGTCCAGCTGGGCTGTTTCTCTACCAGATCAGCTCTAGGAATGATGTTGGGGACGGTCTCCGGCCTTTAGCCCAGTGGTTACGGTGCTCGGCCAGGACACGGGAAGGATTTGAACCCGGGTATTTTAGCCGAGCGCCCTAATCTCTGAACTGGGGGACGTTCTCGGGCGGGTCCCTCTCCCTCCCCTGTTGGGTTAACTCATTCAACGTTAATTGGGCCGGTGATTCTGCAGCCCGGTGCTTAGGGGTGCCAGTAGCGATCCCTGTTCAAATCCCTTCTTCTCGGCAGGCGGAGATGGGGGCCTCTCCCCCGTGATGGATGTGGGCTCTCACCAGGGGGCTGGCAGCCAGAGGGGCGTCCCAGTCACCATTGAGTTTTGTGGAGCTCCGACACCTCCCGTCTGATCCGGGAGCCGGCAGGGCCGCTTGGGGAGCTGCCCAGGACAATGGAGAGCGGTGAGATGCGGTGAGAAAAGGCATTTCAAAGCACGTGGGAGACTTTAAAGGGCGGGGGAGGCTGAGCATCATGGGAAGCGGGCCAGCCCTCGGAGGCGGGGCGGTCCCGGCGCCTCCCCTTGTGGACGAGCAGGACCTGCTTGGAGCCCAGACTTAGGTGCTGAAAGCCACAAGGGGGGCAGGATTTTTGTGGGTCACATTCTGGGGCGCCCGTCACTCCCTGCTCTCTGTAGCGGAGTCCAGGCTCCTAACTCGGGCTCTGTGGATTGCAGCGATTTTTCAAGGGGCCTAGAAGGGCAGCATCACAATGCCTAAGTCCCTTTGGGGGTCCAGGCCTAATGTCCTGGAAAATGCTCCATCGCCCTCGTTTGATATGAGTACCTCATCCTGCTTCTAGCCAAATATGGGACACACACGTTGACTGAATACGTCTGCCTTTTCTGTACCATTATTAACAATTTTTCCTTCTCTATCTATGCTAGAGTCTATTTTGTTCCTGATAAGCTTAAAAAAATTCCTCCTTATTGTCCTTAGCCAGCTATGCACTGTCCGCTCTTACCTTTAGCTTCCCTTATCAGTTTTCTACACTTCTAATTTATATCGATTACTAATTTATAGCAATTACTATCTCATATTTTTTCCCATTTTCTTATATGTGGCTTTTTAAATTTCAAACGGATGCCTTCATTTCCCCCACTGAAAGAGCATGGGCTTTTAGTCAAGTGTATCCACTTTCTTGATTTCTGGAATTGTGGCTTTTTGATCATCTGAGAACCTTTTCTTAGAAAACTCCCCATTTGCATTCATATTTTACCAAATAATTTTTTCCTCCGAGTCTATTTCACTCATAATTTTTCTTTCCATTAGGAAATAAGCCCATTCAAAGCACAGAGAAAAAAATATGTTACAGGTTGGGACATCCTGTTTGCCCATATTGAATTATTTCATAATAATAATGTGAGGTGGTGCATCTCAGCGCCAGGTGAGCCATGCCCATGTGGTGTCATGTGCGGCTGTTCCCCCGGTGCACTGCCCTAGAAATGGCTGCATCTCAGTGTCGGGCGAACCATCCCCAGGTGGCGTTATGTGCGGCTGTTCCCCAGCTGTCCCGCCCCAGAGGTGGCTGCATCTCAGTGCTGGGAGAGCCATCCTCATGTGTTGGAATGAAGGAGACGGAGTCAGAGACCTTTCAACACCTTTATTACCGTTCCATGCCGCATCCAGCGCCCCATGGGTCTCAGTTCCAGTGGGCGGCTGGGTCCAGGCTGAGGGAGATGACAGGGGGCGGGGGGGCAGAGGGGGAGGTCATAGCGCGCAGGGAGCTGTACCAGTCCTCGGGGGCACGGGGTGGTGGTGGGGGGTGGGGGCACGGGAACTGGCCAGGGGGAGGCGGGAGCCCTGGGGGGTAGGAAGCAGGGAAGCGGGGAAGGTGGTGGTGGTGGGGGGCCAGGGTCGGGGTGTACTGGTACTGCCGGGGTGAGGGAGCGGGTACCGGCCCGACCGAGAGGCCTCGCGGAGGGCTGGGCTTCAGCAGGGCCCGTTCCTGCTTCCGCTGCTTGGCCCGGCGGTTCTGGAACCACACCTGGAAAGAGAGAAAGACGCCGTCCAGACCCAGCCGCATCACCCCACGGAGCCCCTCACCCAGGAGCGCGCCTGGCTGGGACCTCAGCGATGCCTCGCCCAGCGCTGAGTGCAGCTACCTCTGGGGCGGGGCGGCTGGGGAACAGCCGCACAGAACGCCCTGCAGTGCCCAGCCCTGACTGCCAGGGGAGAGCCCCTGCCCCCCGCCCCACAGCCCTCCGCCACGTACCTGGATCCTGGCCTCGTTGAGGCGCGTGGCCCGGGCCAGCTCCTCGCGGACGTAGATGTCCGGATAATGGTTCTTGACGAAGGCGGCCTCCAGCTGCTCCAGCTGCTCCTGGGTGAAGCTGGTGCGGTGGCGCCGGCGCGTAGGGGTGGCGAAGTGCAGGGACGGGGGAGCAGCCGGGGGTCCCCCCGCCAGGCCGGGCATCTCGGGGGCCTTCCTGAAGGGGGGCCTGATAATGTCTGGAGACGGTGTGGGCGGGGGGGTGTCAGGATCTCAGCTGGTGCCCCTCACTCCCGACCCGCAGCCCCTGCTAGCCCAGCCCGGCCCCCCCAGCTCTGCCGGTGCCCCTCACTCCCGACCCGCAGCCCCTGCTAGCCCGGCCCTGCACCCCCCCCCGCCCTGCCGGTGCACCTCACTCCTGACCTGCAGCCCCTGCCAGCCCAGTCCTGCCCCCCCCAGCCCTGCCAGTGCCCCTCACTCCCGACCTGCAGCCCCCCCAGCCCAGCCCTGCGAGTGCCCCTCACTCCAGACCTACAGCCGCTGCTAGCCCAGGCCTGACCCCCCCACAGCTCTGCCGGTGCCCCTCACTCCCGACCCACAATCCCCTCCTAGCCCAGCCCTGGGCTCCCTGCCCCCACCCCCTATACTTTAAACTGGGGGACATTTCTAACCTCTGTCCCCGCCTTCGCCTGCAATGCGCAGTGCCCCCATGGCGGTGTGCTATGCCCCCTAGTGGCCCAGCAAGGGTAAAAGCCCTAATACCTCTGCTGCGGGGAGCGCTCCCCCTGCAGCTCAGTGCATGGAGGTCTGGTCGCAGGCTGGGGGGGGGGGAACGTCTCTACGCCCCAGCAAGGTCCCTTCTCGGCAGGTCGGCGGCAGCCTCTGAGAGTCCCCCCCCCTCGCCCCGCCGCGGACAGAGGCTGTTGTAATTCCCGGCTGTGATCCCCAGGATTAAGTGGGGGGAACCTGATCGCCCCTCCCCACCCGGCCCACCGAACCTGAGAGCGTGAGAACGCAGCGCCCCGGGGGACACAATGCACCCGGGAGGCTAATTAGTCTGGGACTGGGGGGGGGGGGGCAGGGGGGGAATTTGAGCCCCGGAGAGTCTGTGCCAAGCAGTTTTCTCATTAACGTGTACATGACCTGGGGCCTCGGATCTGGCTTCCAGCCCCCCCCCCCCGCTGTAACCACTAGACCCCACTCCCCTCCCCCCCAGAGCCAGGGGGAGAACCCAGGAGTCCTGGCTCTTAGCCCCCCCCTTCCTGCTGTAACCACTAGACCCCACTCCCGAGCCAGGGGGAGAACCCAGGAGTCCTGGCTCCCAACCCTCACCCTGGTTCTGCCTGGGGGAGGAGTAGTGGCAGGCCCCCTCCCTCGGACCCCACTCACGGTTGGAGCCGCCAGTCCCTGCCATGGCTCCAGAGGATGTGGGGTCAGTGCTGGGTGGCCGGGCTGAGCACCTGGGGACAGGGCGGCGTCGGAAGGAAGAGCCGACTAACAGCCTTGGGGGATAAGGTAGGACCCAGGAGTCCGGGCTCCCAGCCGCGCTCCCCCGCTCTAACCACTAGACCCCCCTCCCTGAGCTGGGGAGAGGACCCAGGAGTCCTGGCTCCCAGCCCCCCACTGCTCTAACCACTAGACCCCGCTCCCCTCCCAGAGCCGGGGAGAGAACCCAGGAGTCCTGGCTCCCAGCCCCCCACTGCTCTAACCACTAGACCCCACTCCCCTCTCGGAGCCAGGGAGAGGACCCGGGAGTCCTGGCTCCCAGCCCCTCTGGCTGTAGAGAGGTTCCCCCATCTTTCTCCCTGAACCCCAACCCCCCCTTTCCCCTCCTCTCTCTGCCCCCTCTCTAGAAGGGACTCGTCCCTGAAGGCTGGGGGGTCCCCACTCACCGGCCGTGGAGCTGACAGTTTGGGGGTACCCGTCACCTAACCCCGCACCCTTCCTCTTCCCTCCCCGCACTCCCTCCTCCTCGCCCTGCGCCCCCACCCCAAACTTTTAAGTCATCTCTGACTCCGCCCCTCCCCTCTTGGGGGGTGTCTGCATTGACCAATCAGTTCCCCCTCAGTGGGGACCTCCCCCCCCCCTCAAGGCAGGTCCTGGCAGGGGTGGGGGTCAGGGCCAGAGAGAGGCCCCCGGTGCTGCGACCCTTAGACAGCGGGGGGGCAGCTGTTGGGGGTAGTTAGCTCTGTGTGTGTGTGTGTGTGTGTGTGTGTGTGTGTGTGTGTGTCCCTGCGCACCCTGCTGGAGGGGATGGGCCCCGCTCTGTGTGTGTGTGTGTGTGTGTCCCTGCACCCTGCTGGAGGGGATGGGCCCCGCTCTGTGTGTGTGTGTGTGTGTCCCTTCGCCCCCTGCTGGAGGGGATGGGCCCCGCTCTGTGTGTGTGTATGTGTGTGTGTCCCTGCACCCTGTGCTGGAGGGGATGGGCCCCGCTCTGTGTGTGTGTGTGTGTCCCTGCGCACCCTGCTGGAGGGGATGGGCCCCGCTGTGTGTGTGTGTGTGTGTGTGTGTCCCTTCGCCCCCTGCTGGAGGGGATGGGCCCCGCTCTGTGTGTGTGTGTGTGTTCCTGCGCACCCTGCTGGAGGGGATGGGCCCCGCTCTGTGTGTGTGTGTGTGTGTGTGTGTGTCCGTGCGCACCCTGCTGGAGGGGATGGGCCCCACTGTGTGTGTGTGTGTGTGTGTGTGTGTGTGTGTGTGTGTGTGTCCCTGCGCCCCCTGCTGGAGGGGATGGGTCCTGCTCTGTGTGTGTGTGTGTGTGTGACGGATTGTGTTGTACCTGTGAGGGGAGGGGAGGGGTCTGCACTGGGGGGAGGTCAGTTAGTGGGGGAGGGGCTGGGGTGACCCAATGGGGGGGTCATTGTGGGGAGGTCCATGGTGGGGGCGTGGCATTTGGGAAGCTAGGGGGAGGGGGGCTCTGTGTGTGGCACCCCGCCCGGCCCAGGTCTGGGATAAGGTTCCAGTAATCAGGGCAGCCCATTGTCAGTGTAAATCCACCGAGATTGGGAACAGCAGCAGAGACAAAACCAGCCCCCTCCTGTCCCAGCCCTGTCCCCCCCCCTGCAGCTCTGCCGGTGCCCCTCACTCCCGACCCGCAGCCCCCTGCTAGCCTAGCCCCTCCCCCAAGCTCTGCCGGTGCCCCTCACTCCTGACCCGCAGCCCCTGCTAGCCCAGCCCTGCCCCCCNCACTCCCCTCCCAGAGCCGGGGAGAGAACCCAGGTGGCTGCTCTGTGTGTTTGTGTGTCCCTGCCGGCACCTGCTGTGTGTGTGTGTGTGTGTGTGTGTGTGTGTGTGTGTGTGTGTGTGTGTGTGTGTGTGTGTGTGTGTGTGTGTGTGTGTGTNCTTTTCAACTGAAGTGTGTGTGTGTGTGTGTGTGTGTGTGCAAAATGAGCTTGAAACACTGACACTTGTGTTCCCTACAGAGCCAATAGTGATTCCTCCATCAGCTCCAGGTCTCTGCTTCTGGGACAGGAGCTGAGTTTTAGATGTACAGCTACTGAGATGCAGCCACCTCTGGGGCAGGGCAACTGGGGAACGGCCACACATAACACTGCATGGGAATGGCTTGCCCGGTGCTGAGATGCAGCCGCCTCTAGGGCGAGGCAGCAGGGTGAGAGCAGCGCAGCAAAGCCACAAAACTGGGAATGAACTGAAGGACTCTCCGTGTTTGGTTGACCGAGGTTCCCGAAATAGGGATTTGGCCAGGCCAGCGGGGGTCAGAGATGGCTGTCGGTACCACTGTGAGCCTCTCGTCTGACCTCCTGTATCACACAGGCCAGAGGCCTGCCCCGAATTACCGCCCGTCCTGATTTAAACCTTGTCCNCCCCCCCGCTCTAACCCACTAGACCCCACTCCCCTCCCAGAGGTGGGGAGAGAACCCAGGTGGCTGCTCTGTGTGTGTGTGTGTCCCTGCCGGCACCTGCTCTGTGTGTGTGTGTGTTAGTACAATGAGCTTGAAACACTGACACTTGTGTTCCCTACACAGCCAAGAGCCAATAGTGATTCCTCCATCAGCTCCAGGTCTCTGCTTCTGGGACAGGAGCTGAGTTTTAGATGTACAGCTCCTGAGATGCAGCCACCTCTGGGGCAGGGCAACTGGGGAACGGCCACACATAACACTGCATGGGAATGGCTTGCCCGGTGCTGAGATGCAGCCGCCTCTAGGGCGAGGCAGCAGGGTGAGAGCAGCGCAGCAAAGCCACAAAACTGGGAATGAACTGAAGGACTCTCCGTGTTTGGTTGACCGAGGTTCCCGAAATAGGGATTTGGCCAGGCCAGCGGGGGTCAGAGATGGCTGTCGGTACCACTGTGAGCCTCTCGTCTGACCTCCTGTATCACACAGGCCAGAGGCCTGCCCCGAATTACCGCCCGTCCTGATTTAAACCTTGTCCGAGCTGGAGAATCCACCGCGCCCTGGGGAAGGGTCCCGAGGGTTCATTGCTCTCACGGGAAAAACTTGCACCTTATTCCCAGGCTTTTGTCCAGCTTCAACTTCCAGCCATGGGACGGGGTTCGACCTCCTGCCGCTGGACCGACGAGCCCCTTAGTAAACGTTTCTTCCCCACGGTGATCGAAACACTCCATCCCATCGGGACCCTTGGGCTAAAGAGCCAGAGATCAGAGCCAGCGCCCCCCAGAGGGGACAGGCCCCGGCCCCATTCCCCACCCCCTGAGCCAGCCAGTCCCTGCCCTGGGGCTGATGGGAACCGGCGCCTCCTGGAGGGGACAGGCCCCTGCCCCATTCCCCGCCCCCTGAGCCAGCCAGTCCCTGCCCTGGGGCTGGATGGGAGCTGGCGCCTCCTGGAGGGGACAGGCCCCTGCCCCATTCCCCACCCCCTGAGCCAGCCAGTCCCTGCCCTGGGGCTGATGGGAACCGGCGCCCCCTGGAGGGGACAGGCCCTGTGCCCCATTCCCCACCCCGTGAGCCAGCCAGTCCCCACCTTGGGGCTGGATCGGGGCAGCGCCCCCTAGAGGGGACAGACCTCATGTCTCATTTTCTGCTCTCTGCTTTCCAATGGTCTAACGATTCTCTCCTATTTCCTTTCCAAGACCCCCAGGTTTGTTACAGCTCCCGGCCCTGGGCTCACACACTTACAGCCGAAAACACAAAACACCAGCCCCCTGCCAGCCCAGCCCTGGGCTGCCCCCCGCATCTCCGACCCACAACCCCNACCTGCCCCGAATTACCGCCCGTTCTGATTTAAACCTTGTCCGGGCTGGAGAATCCACCGCGCCCTGGGGAAGGGTCCCGAGGGTTCATTGCTCTCACGGGAAAAACTTGCACCTTATTCCCAGGCTTTTGTCCAGCTTCAACTTCCAGCCATGGGACGGGGTTCGACCTCCTGCCGCTGGACCGACGAGCCCCTTAGTAAACGTTTCTTCCCCACGGTGATCGAAACACTCCGTCCCATCGGGACCCTTGGGCTAAAGAGCCAGAGATCAGAGCCAGCGCCCCCCAGAGGGGACAGGCCCCGGCCCCATTCCCCACCCCCTGAGCCAGCCAGTCCCTGCCCTGGGGCTGATGGGAACCGGCGCCTCCTGGAGGGGACAGGCCCCTGCCCCATTCCCCGCCCCCTGAGCCAGCCAGTCCCTGCCCTGGGGCTGGATGGGAGCTGGCGCCTCCTGGAGGGGACAGGCCCCTGCCCCATTCCCCACCCCCTGAGCCAGCCAGTCCCTGCCCTGGGGCTGATGGGAACCGGCGCCCCCTGGAGGGGACAGGCCCTGTGCCCCATTCCCCACCCCGTGAGCCAGCCAGTCCCCACCTTGGGGCTGGATCGGGGCAGCGCCCCCTAGAGGGGACAGACCTCATGTCTCATTTTCTGCTCTCTGCTTTCCAATGGTCTAACGATTCTCTCCTATTTCCTTTCCAAGACCCCCAGGTTTGTTACAGCTCCCGGCCCTGGGCTCACACACTTACAGCCGAAAACACAAAACACCAGCCCCCTGCCAGCCCAGCCCTGGGCTGCCCCCCGCATCTCCGACCCACAACCCCCCGCTAGCCCATAACGGCATTTTGGGCTGCATTAGTAGGAGCGTTGCCAGCAGATCGAGGGACGTGATTATTCCCCCTATTCGACACTGGTGAGGCCACATCTGGAGTGTTGCGTACAGTTTTGGTCCCCCCACTACAGAAGGGATGTGGACAAATTGGAGAGAGTCCAGTAGAGGGCAAGGAAAATTTTTAGGGGGCTGGAGCACATGACTTATGAGGGGAGGCTGAGGGAACTGGGCTTGTTTAGTCTGCAGAAGAGAAGAGTGAGGGGGGNTCCCGGCCCCATTCCCCACCCCCTGAAGCCAGCCAGTCCCTGCCCTGGGGCCAGATCGGAGCCGGCGCCCCCTGGAGGTGACAGGCCCCGTGCCCCATTCCCCGCCCCCCTGAGCCAGCCAGTCCCTGCCCTGGGGCTGGAGGGGAGCTGGCGCCCCCTGGAGGGGACAGGCCCCGTGCCCCATTCCCCACCCCTGAGCCAGCCAGTCCCTGCCCTGGGGCCAGATGGGAGCCGGCGCCCCCTGGAGGGGACAGGCCCCTGCCCCATTCCCCACCCCCTGAGCCAGCCAGTTCCTGCCCTGGGACCAGATGGGAGCTGGCGCCCCCTGGAGGGGACAGGCCCCGGTCCCATTCCCCACCCCTGAGCCAGCCAGTCCCTGCCCTGGGACCAGATGGGAGCTGGCGCCCCCTGGAGGGGACAGGCCCCTGCCCCATTCCCCACCCCCTGAAGCCAGCCAGTCCCTGCCCTGGGGCTGGATGGGAGCTGGCGCCTCCTGGAGGGGACAGGCCCCGGTCCCATTCCCCACCCCCTGAGCCAGCCAGTCCCCACCTTGGGGCTGGATCAGGGCAGCGCCCCCTAGAGGGGACAGACCTCATGTCTCATTTTCTGGCTCCCTGCTTTCCAATGGTCTAACGATTCTCTCCTATTTCCTTTCCAAGACCCCCAGGTTTGTTACAGCTCCCGGCCCTGGGCTCACACACTTACAGCTGGAAACACAAAACACCAGCCCCCTGCCAGCCCAGCCCTGGGCTGCCCCCCACATCTCCGACCCACAACCCCCCGCTAGCCCATAAGGGCATTTTGGGCTGCATTAGTAGGAGCGTTGCCAGCAGATCGAGGGACGTGATTATTCCCCCTATTCGACACTGGTGAGGCCACATCTGGAGTGTTGCGTACAGTTTTGGTCCCCCCACTACAGAAGGGATGTGAACAAATTGGAGAGAGTCCAGTGGAGGGCAAGGAAAATTTTTAGGGGGCTGGAGCATATGACTTATGAGGGGAGGCTGAGGGAACTGGGATTGTTTAGTCTGCAGAAGAGAAGAGCGAGGGGGGATTTGATAGCAGCCTTCAACTACCTGAAGGGGGGTTCCAAAGAGGATGGAGCTCGGCTGTTCTCAGTGGGGGCAGATGACAGAACAAGGAGCAATGGTCTCAACTTGCAGGGGGGAGGTTTAGGTTGGATATTAGGAAACACTATTTCACTAGGAGGGTGGTGAAGCACTCGAATGGGTTCCCTAGGGAGGTGGTGGAATCTCCTTCCTTAGAGGTTTTTAAGGCCCGGCTTGACAAAGCCCTGGCTGGGATGATTTAGTTGGGAATTGGTCCTGCTTTGAGCAGGGGGTTGGACTAGATACCTCCTGAGATCCCTTCCAACCAGGGTGACCAGATGGTCCCGATTTTATAGGGACAGTCCCGATTTTGGGGGGCTTTGTCTTATATAGGTGCCTATTACCCCCCCACCCCCTGTCCTGATTTTTCACACTTGCTGTCTGGTCACCCTACTTCCAACCCTAATCTTCTGTGAGTCTATGATTCTACCGTGGGCCTCTGCTCCCCTCTAGTGGCGTTTTGATTTCCCATGCTCAGAAGGCCAAGAGGAAACGGGAAATCCTACCTGACTTCTAGTGCCCCCGCGCTAACCTAGAGGGTTTCAAACTGGGGGAGGTGGGGGGGGCATGAGAAGTGGCTGGCGGCGGCTGCTGCCTGCAGAGCTGGGTGGCCGGAGAGCGTCGGCTGCTGGCTGGGCACCCGAAGGCAGCGCTGCCGCCAGCAGCAGCACAGAAGTGAGGGTGGCCTGGCCGGGGATTTCTTGCCTCTGCACGCGCCTGGCTGGGTTTGAATCAATGCCTTACGGGGTTTAATAGTTAGCGAGAGGTGCCTGTTGAGAACCCAGGAGTCCTGGCTCCCAGCCCCCCGCACCAGGGCGAGGTGGCGCCATGCCTGGTGCAGACGCAGCTCACTGGTGGACGGGGTCATCCCCGCTGAGCTGTGCCCGGGGTACGGCCCTTCCCCCTGGGGGTGGGGAGCGTCGCTGCTACAGTGCCCTGGCTGTGGTGTGGACGTCCCCGGGGAAACTGGCCTGGTCCTGGGGGGCTGCCAGCCCCTTAGTGCTGCCTGGGGTGGGGCTGAGCCCCCAGGACCTGGCGTGGGGGGAGGGGCAGCACCCCCTCCCCCCACTGGTCATCGATGTCAGAACACGTGGCGTTAACCCTGAAAAACCCCCCCCCCCATGCTGCACCCAGGAAGCTGCCCACCCAGTTAGGGAACCACATGCATTGTGTGTGTGTGTGTGTGTGTGTGTGTCCCTGAGCCCCCTGCTGGAGGGGACGGGCCCTGCGCCCTGTGTGGGTCCCTGCGCCCCCCGCTGGAGGGGACAAGCCCTGCGCCGTGTGTGTGTCCCTGAGCCCCCCGCTGGAGGGGACGGGCCCTGCGCTCTGTGTGTGTCCCTGTGCCCCCCGCTGGAGGGGACGGGCCCTGCGCCCTGTGTGGGTCCCTGCGCCCCCCGCTGGAGGGGACGGGCCCTGCGCTCTGTGTGTGTCCCTGCGCCCCCCGCTGGAGGGGAGGGGCCCTGCAGCGTGTGTGTGTCCCTGCGCCCCCTGCTGGAGGGGACGGGCCCTGCGCTCTGTGTGTGTCCCTGCGCCCCCCGCTGGAGGGGACGGGCCCTGCGCTCTGTGTGTGTCCCTGCGCCCCCCGCTGGAGGGGAGGGGCCCTGCAGCGTGTGTGTGTCCCTGCGCCCCCTGCTGGAGGGCATGTGATGAAGTGGGAATTTTTCATCATATTTTGAATATTGCCCATGCCTCGGTTTCCCCGACGTGGCACCTGGCTAACGAGGCGGTGGGAAATGGTTGTTTGCTCTGTGCAAAGACCCAGAGATCCTGGTGTGAGTGACGCCTCCCCGGGGCCAGACAATTGCCCAGCCATGGGGTACCTAGAACTAACCAGCACGGACAGGCCACCCCTCTGCAGGAAAACGAAGAGCTAAGGAGTTGGGCCAGGTCACTGGGAAAAATTCGGTGTGAATTATCAGAAGCTTCACTGCCATGGATCTCACAAAAGGCGACTGGCCGGTGCCGGCCTTTGGACCCGGAGGCCAGACAGAAATCTGCCGTCATCACCCCCTTTGCGGCTCTTTGAATTCCTGGCCCTACCTTTTGCCTCAAGGGGGCGCCCGCCACCTTCCAGTGCCGGGTGGATCAGTTAGTTACTGAGGAGGGTGGAGGACTTTGCCCGGGCGTACAAGCCCTTCCCGGTGCTCACCGACGCCTCAGGCACGGGGCTGGGCGTGGTGCTGATGCTAAGGGGGGGAGACACCCCGTCATGTACCTGGGCGAGAACTTGCGGCCCCGGGAGCAGAGCTAGGCCCCCGGGGAGCAGGGATGCCTGGCCATGGGGTGGGCTTTTAAAAGGCTGCAGCCGTATCTAACTGGGCGGCGCGTTACCATGTACACTGACCACTCTCCTCTGGCACGGCTGCATCAAATGAAAGGGGCTAGCGCCGAGCTGCTGAGACGGAGTCTGATCCTCCAGGATCCTGAGATGCAGGAGGGCCATGGGAACGGATGGGCAAATGTTACAGCAGCTGCTTTGTCTTGGCGAGGGGTCCCTGAGCTTCCCCAGGTCACGGGCTGTAGTGACCCCCCTCAGTTTGGTCTCGAAGGGTGGAGAGATGTGACGAAGTGGGAACTTTTCCTAAGGTTTTGTGTGAATGCTGCGTGTGCCTCGGTTTCCCCTATGTGGTGCATGTTTAACTAGCTGGCGGAAAAGGTTGTTGACTCTTTGCAGAGACCCAGAGGTCCAGGTGTGACAGTGACCTAGTGTCTGGGGACATTTGCCCGGACATTGGGTACCTAGAAACTAACAACCAGTGTGTGTGTGTGTGTGTGTGTGGGGGGGGGGGGCTAAGGAAAAGGGCCAGGTGACGAGATTTGCCTGGGAACAAGAACAAAGGACTGAGGTGGGCTCAGGATTGAGCCGTCTGGACCAGGCTGTAACTTTCTTTTCTCTGTGGTAACGAAGGACTCTCTACGCGGTGTCCAGACATCTAATAAACCCTCCTGCTTTTACCACCGGCTGAGAGTCACTCCTGAGTCAGGACGTCGGGGGTGCATTGCTCCCTTTGGGGGTACAAGTCTTCCCCAGGTGTCCAATCCAGCTGGACTCGCCACGGGGGGCTCACGGCGTGACGCAGGGGTGCCGATGGCTCCGAGGTTCGGTCCCAGGGGGCGGGGAAGCCGAGGGGCTCACCCCAGTGAGTGAGTGTGCCCCCAGGGGGCTGCCACGCTGAAGGGGACCTGTTCCAGAGCCAGGCGAGAGCACCGGGCCTGTGGATCTATGACACCTTCCCATCCATCCCTGCTCCCCATCCCTCCACCCACCCATGGCTGCCCACTCATCCATCCCATTCTCCCAACAACCTCTGCCCAACCATCCCCCATCCAACCATACCTGTCCACCCATCCCCTCTCCCATCCATCCACCCAGTCATCCCTTCCCATGCACCCATCCAACCAACCACACAACCACCCCTGCCCACTCGTCCTACAACCAACCATCCTACAACCAACCATCACCCCATCCAACCACCCATCCCCCTCCCATCCCTTCTCCCATCCATTCCCACCCATCCATCCGACCAACCACACAACCATCCCTGCCTACCCGTCCTACAACCAACCATCCCCCCATCCAACCACCCATCCCTTCTCCCATCCATTCCCACCCATCCATCCGACCAACCACACAACCATCCCTGCCCACCCTTCCAACAACCAACCATCCTATAACCAACCATCTCAACAACCCATCCAACCACCTATGCACCCAAACATCCCTGCCCACCCATCTCACCCATCTCCCCTCCAACCACCGACCCACCCATCCATCCCTGTCCACCCATCCATCCTTCCAACTCCCACCCACCCACACATCCCTTCCCAACCACCTATTTATGCACCCACCCCCGTCCACTCATCCATCCATCCATTCACCCAACCATCCCTACCCCCTCACCTATTTATAGATCTGTTCTGACCAAGGCCATGAAACAATGAACAAAGACTGAATTCCCGGCAGCCTTGTAAATATGTAATTAGTAGATAAGGGAACAGCGAGAGGATGGTGAACGTGTGAACAGCCGGTCACCTGTACGGGGATTGGCTCCCAGGAACTAAGGAACCGATCACAGAGTATGCAAAGGGATGTAGAACAGAAAGCATGGGCGGCGTCTGTGTGAGGATGTGTTTACCAGCGGGTGAATGAATTTGTACTTTGGGTGTGTGGTTGTGACAAATCTTTCATTTTGTTTACGTAGTCCCCATTACTCATACCAATATCCCTCTTAAGATTCCTAATTTTAACTCTATATGTTTCAGGGGTAATCTTCGATGGGCATTCCATTGAATCCATTTCAAGCTTGACCAGTGAATTTTGCAATCAGGGTAGGAACTATCTTATCATCAGGGATTTCATTGATTACACACAGCCTCTCGAAGGGAGTCAGATATTCAGCAATATCATCGTCCTCACCGTATGCAGGACATAAGTGTTCCCACTTGTGGGTTTTTGGAGTGATGGGAGTTGTTGGGGTCGGGGGGTTCTGGTTCTGCTTCTCTTGCAGGTCCAGTTGGTGTTTTCGCTCTCTTTCTCTTCCCTCTCATTCTCTTTTTCGCCCATGGCCCTTCTGTGTGCCGCTTCCTCCCTGGCTGCCTCTTTCTCTTTTTCTTTTATCTCCAGTTCATTCAGTTGCAGTAATCTCTAGTGCTCCCTCTCCTTTTCTGCAGACTGAAGCCCCAAAAGCTCCAACTTCGCCATCGCTGCTCCGCTTTCACTCATTTTCCCGCTTTCCTGTTCTTACTCCCCTTTCCCGAAAGAAGCAAACAGAAAATAACAAAACGGTGACCTCCTCCTGACTGTCCTTAGCCACCGCACTTAAGACTCACTTAAAATCACAAAGATCAGTGCTTAAAGGGTGAACTTCGCTTGGAGTAACAAGCCGCACATACACCCTGCTCGCTGCGCCACTGTGACGTTCCCCTCTGGTGTTATCCGGACCGGAGATCTGCTAGGCCTGTCCAATCCTTGTCTCTGGGAGCCAGCCTTCCCCTGCTCTGCTGTGAGAACCCCCCCTCCTGGGCTGCTCACACACAGCCTCTGGCGTGTAAGCTGCTCCCGGCTACTTGCAAGCGAATGACACCAGCCCATATCTCCGGTCCCAGACACAACCCTAGGAACCTCCGTCTTGCAGTGTCCAGTTACGCCCGCTGGACGCTGCAAGTTTATATAAATTGGCCAATTTAACAAAGAAATTGATCTGTACTAGGCTTGTTATCCCAAGGGGAGCCCCTCACGCACTTCAAACCAAACGCACGGCTTCCGGTCGAATAAACAAACAGATTTATTAACTATACAGCTAGATTTTAAGTGATTATAAGTCAAAGCATAACAAGTCAGATGTGGTCAAATGAAATAAAAGCAAAACACATTCTAAGCTGATCTTAACACTTTCACTGTCCTTAAAAACTTAGATGCTTCTCACCACAGGCTGGCTGGTTACTTTTCAGCCAGGCTCTCCCCTTTGATCAGCGCTTCAGTCGCTTGGTGGTGGTGGTGTCTATAGATGTAGGCGGAAGAGAGAGGAAGGGGATGGCAAATGTCTCTCCCTTTTATCGTGTCCTTTCTTCCCTCATGGCTTCCCCCCCCCCCTTCAGAGTCAGGTGAGCATTACTCTCCAGGCAAGGTTGGGAAATTCCCCTGGTGACTCATGCAGGTGAGTCATCGCATTGTAGCTCCCTTGCTGGCTGTTGATGGGTTGATTGACACCCCGCCCGGGTGTTGGTTACTTTCCTTGCTGTTGCCTCTGGGGAGCTAATATCTGGCTGATTCCCCCAATTTACAGCACGTTTTAGTGACCACCATACAACACAATTCCCATAACTTCATATGCATTAATGATACACATAGATGGATAGAGAAATGACTTTCAGCACATCATGACCTTTCCCCTGATACCTTACCAGGCCTGCTCTATACGTAAGATCGCGATTATATGAAAATGAGGAACATGGGGGTTACAGCACGTTCCCCCCGAGGTAGAGAATGTCACAGTGGTTCACCCTGGACCCACTCCCTGTGCCTAAGCCTCAGCATCAGGGCCTGGATGCCAGGAGAGAAACCTCCATGAAGAGCTTGGCGTCGAGCTGAGTTCTTGGGAACTGAGCGGATAAGGTCCCAACATCATCCACCCAACCATCCCTAAAAGCAGTAAAGAATCCTGTGGCACCTTATAGACTAACAGACGTTTTGCAGCATCAGCTTTCGTGGGTGAATCCCCACTTCTTCGGATGCAAGTCCAACCATCCCTGTCCGCTCACCCACCCATCCATGTCTCCATCCATCCGTCCATGCAACCACCCAATCATCCATCCCTGCCCCCCATCCTCCATCCATCCATTCCTGCCTCCCACCCAGCCAGATACTCCGTGGTGAACGCAATATAAAAACATCGATAGACTGGAATAGGATCATAGAAATGTCGGGCTGGAAGGGACCTCAAGAGGTCACCAAATCCAGCCCCCTGTGCGGAGGCAGGACCAAGTCACCCTAGACCAGCCCTGACAGGTGTTTGTCCAACCTCTTCCTAAAACCCTCCCATGACGGGGTCCCACAGCCCCCTTGGGAGCCGATTCTGGAGCTGAATGACCCTGAGAGTTAGAAAATGTCTCCCAATATCTAACCTCCATCCTGCTGGCTGTAGATTCAGCCCTTTATTTCTTGTCCTGCCCTCAGCGGACACGGAGAACAATTGACCACTGTCCTCTTTAGAACAGCCCGTGACGTAGCTAAAGACTGTTCTCAGGTCCCCCCTCAGTCTCCTTCTCTCCAGACCAAACATGCCCCGTTTCTTTTAACCGTCCCTCCTAGGTCAGGTTTTCTAAACCTTCGATCCTTTTGGTTGCTCTGCTCTGGACTCTCTCCAATTTGTTCACAACTTTCCTACTGGGTGAGGCGCCCAGAGCCGACCCGGGCGGGACCACGACTTCCCGCGTCTCGCATACGACCCCCGTTAACACACCCAGAATGAGATTAGCCTTTCCCACAGTCGCGTCCCGTTGTTGACTCCTATTCCATTCGGGATCCGCTCGAACCCCCAGATCCTTTTCAGCCCTGCGACCGCCTAGTCCCCACTTTGTAGCTGTGCATCTGATTTTTTTCTTCCTTCCTCCCCCGCCAGCCACATGGGGCCTCCCACACACAATCCCCTCCCCACAACTCCAGCCCTGGCCTCTCCCAGCAGGGGGCGCTGTGGGGAGCAGGGCAGGGCACGCACAGGGCAGAGGTGCCCCTCACTCCCGACCCGCAGCCCCCTGCTAGCCCGGCCCTGGGTTCATGCTCAAGGCAAGTAACAGTGTCCTGGCCAAAGGGGCAGGTTTCACCAGTACTGGCCGATCTTGCGGTAGAACCTCATCCACCTTGTAGCCCCGCCCCCAGGCTGTACCATGAGAAAAGAACCCAGGAGTCCTGGCTCCCAGCCCTCCCCACCCCCCCAGCTTTGACCCAGTCAACATCCCCCCAGCTCACCGTCCTCCTCCGGGCAGGGTGGCACATGGAGACACGGCTCCTTCTCCTCCACCTCCAGGGCCTGCCCGTTGATGGGCTCGCACTGGGGCCAGGGTTTGCCCCAGAAGCTGACGTTCACCGGCCCGGTGGTCCCCACTCCCTGGGTCGCCATCCTGCGGGGGATGGGAGAGATCAGCACCGGGCCCAGCCCCCTCCCACGGGCCTGTGGATCACACCCAGTGGCCCCTCCAACCCGGTACCCACCCCCAGGTCAGACCCATGGGCCCCTCCAGTCCAGTATCCCACCTCGGACACTCACGTTTGCACCGATACATGTTGTAGCAGCTGCGGATGTGGATAGTACTGCCGTCACAGCGCTTCCCATCGGGGCTGCGCCCCTTGCAGTCCCGCGTCCGCCTCTGCTGCCCGACGAGCTCCCGGCAGCTGATGCCCCCGGTGTAACCCGGCCGGGTGCAAGTGGACCACTCCCCCCACTCCGACCAGCGCCCGTCCACTGCAGGGGACAGACGGGGAGACCCCCAGAGACAGCAGAGTATGACTGTGAGTCCTCCCACCCACCCATTGACCCATCCATCCATTGATACATCATCCACCCATTGACCCATCCATCCATCCATCCATCCATCCATCCATCCATCCATCCATCCATTCATCCATCCATCCATCCATCCATCCACCCATTGACCTATCCATCCAGCTACCCACACACAAACCTGACTGTTGTCAGATGCTACCGGTATGGTGCTCTGCTTTCTCCTTTGTTGATATCACTCGGCTGCGTGCGTGTGTTCCCTCTGTGTGCTGCCCCAGCTCTGTGCAGATCGCTGACCCAGCAGACCCGAAGAGAACCCCCAATAACCACAGAGTCCAGTAAGATGCAAAGCTACGTCGAGTAGGTTTATTGTGATCTTGGACACAATTGCAGTTCCCTGTAGGTTTCTTAGCCTAACTCAGGGCCTACTACGAGAAAGTGCCTCTTGGCAAGGACCCGGCTTAGTGGCGGGACTTTCCACTCCCCCTACGGCCGGACAAAGACACCGCCCCAGGGATACGTTCTTATACACAGGTACAAACAAATTACACATCACTCCTGACGTATTAAGGTACAACCCTTCTACGCAGCAAGGTACAACCCCTCTACGTAGTAAGGTGCCGCCTCTCACCTTGTACAGATTGGTTCGATCAAAACAACTCTATCCATCATTTTACCCTTTTGCCCCCGTCATTGGGATGGGTCGGCCTGTTCCATGTTATCTGTGTGGAATGTCTACATTCTGATCTCTAGTGTTCCGTACCTTTTAGGTATGTATCTTCTTGCAGCATCAGCCCTTTCCTTGCCAGCTTCTGTGAGCAGGGCCTGCCTCT
>QXTE01000770.1:0-13779 GCA_003942145.1 Platysternon megacephalum
TTTTCAAAGATAATGGCCAATGGCTCTGCAATCACATCCGCCAACTCCTTTATCACCCTTGAATGCAGCGCATCCGACCCCATGGACTTGTGCTCGTCCAGTATTTCTAAATAGTCCCGAACCACTTCTTTCTCCACAGAGGGCTGGTCACCTTCTCCCCATACTGTTCTGCCCAGTGCAGCAGTCTGGGAGATGACCTTGTTTGTGAAGACAGAGGCCAAAAAATCATTGAGTACATTAGCTTTTTCCACATCCTCTGTCACTAGGTTGCCTCCCTCATTCAGTAAGGGGCCCACACTTTCCTTGACTTTCTTCTTGTTGCTAACATACCTGAACAAACCTTTCTTGTTACTCTTCCACTTCTTGTAAGATTCTTTTTTGCGTTTAAGATCAGCAAGGATTTCACTGTTAAGCCAAGCTGGTCGCCTGCCATATTTACTATTCTTTCTACACATCGGGATGGTTTGTTCCTGCAACCTCAATAAGGATTCTTTAAAATACAGCCAGCTCTCCTGGACTCCTTTCCCCCTCATGTTATTCTCCCAGGGGATCCTGCCCATCAGTTCCCAGAGGGAGTCAAAGTCTGCTTTTCTGAAGTCCAGGGTCCGTATTCTGCTGCTCTCCTTTCTTCCTTGTGTCAGGATCCTGAACTCGACCATCTCATGGTCACTGCCTCCCAGGTTCCCATCCACTTTTGCTTCCCCTACTAATTCTTCCCGGTTTGTGAGCAGCAGGTCTAGAAGAGCTCTGCCCCTAGTTGGTTCCTCCAGCACTTGCACCAGGAAATTGTCCCCTACACTTTCCAAAAACTTCCTGGATTGTCCGTGCACCGCTGTATTGCTCTCCCAGCAGACATCAGGGTGAAATGCAAAGGTACAGTAACAAAATCAAATTGCCCCAATTTCAGAGGCGAAAGAAATCAGGAACTGAGTATTGGAATGACATCTGAGAACTTGACATGCATTTTTAAAGTCAATCTAATATTCAGTGTTGGAACATCTAATGCCAGTAATAAATTATTCTGGCTATAATAAATACACCTCTTTCGCCGTATAACACTTGATGAGTGTTTGCAAAGTGCTTTGAAATGCTTAGATCAGAGGAAGGCTGAGGCAGTGCCCCATAAGAGTTATAATTATACCTGTTTACCCCACAGGTAAACATTGAGTTGGAGGTCAGACAGGAGTGATTGGTAGAGTCAGAAATAAACCCCAATGGTTGACACTACTCATGCCAATACTACCCTCTATTTCCTGAACATGTCTGGACACTTACCATTCATGGCTGCCAGATACCTCACTAACCTGAGAGTAACTCTCAGAATATCCTCACACCTTCTTGTCAACTCTCCGAAATGGGCCATCTTCATTATCAGTACAAAAGTTATTTTTCTCCTGCTGATAATAGCTCATCTTAATTAATTAGCCTCTTAGAGTTAGTATGGCAACTTCCACTTTTTCCATGTTCTCTGTATGTATATATATTTTCTTACTAGATGTTCCATTCTATGCATCTGATGAAGCCCACGAAAGCTGTTCTTTTTGCGGATACAAGTGCCACAAGTACTTCTGTTCTTAGAGAGGCTCATTCTGCATTTTTTTTTATTTGGTTTTGATAATTTTGGGAGGAACTTTTGTATGAAACATCTACGTGTGAACAATGATCAAACATCGAGAGTCTTGCAATGCACTTTAACTCTCTTTATTAGAAGGTGTTGGCTCAGTGGTGGGTATTTACATTTAAGCAGACTTAAACTGGCCTGTAACAAAATGTTTCCCATTTTGAATTCTATATTGAGGTTGTTTTCCTTCAGTACACATAAACAAGTTTCAAATGTACACACTTGCAATTCCTTTGGTCCATTATTATCCTCATGTATAATGAAGGCAATGTGATAGAAAGAACCTATCCTGTACCCCATGTGACCTTCACCTCAACGTGCCTCTTTTTCTAGGCCTATCAAACATAGAGCAAAAGGATGTTAAGGCTGGAAGTTCTTCAGCGTGCTTCGAACTCAAGATTTCCAAGCACCTCGCAAACATGAAGGCCACGGTTTCTCGTATCATTCTGTTAGTCAAGTTATCACTTAAAGCCACACAATTCGGGGCTGTTTCATTTTCATTCCAATAGACTTTTGCATTTGGTATATTTCAAAACATTTTTATTGGAAAATGAAGGTGCTCTCTTGGTGTAAATCAGCACAGATGATTCAACTTCAAAAAAGTGCAAGTGATTCCTTAAAATCAGAGGAAGATCCTTCTGCCTTCTTCCCTCCATATGGAAGGAAATGTTTTACAGTTTAAACAACATTTTGGTTAGGCAGGAATGTTTTCTGCAAGATGCCCTTTGGTTGGTCAGACTTTATGTGAAATCTCATCACAGAGCCATCTCCTCCTTCCCCACGAATGCGTGATTTTCATCTCTCCTGGTCCTGTTGCTGGTCTGAGTCACCTGCATTGTCTTCCAAGACCTCCATTTCTTGGCTGCTTATGAATGAAGAGATGGTTTCTGATAGAGTACAGGTTCCAAGACTTAACTCAAACCCTTTCTGTAAAAGAGCACTGTTTTCTTTCACTCTCCGCCATCCCTGGACTTGACCCATGAGCAAATCCAATGTAGGAAGCCCTTTGAGACAGCATTGGTGACCCAAATGGATTTCCAATGTCAGGTCAAGCTGTGCTCACCCTAGGGTGAAACTCACCCCTGGATAGAGGGTCATTACAAAGGCCCATGCGCTACTTAAGTCCCTCATAAGACCAAGTTTATAAGTTAAATGTGGGACTAAACTTGTCTATATGCATTGTAGTATCCCCCATGTCAAAGGGTGAATTTCAGACTTAAGGTCCTGTCAGGAAACACACTTGAGGCAATGAATGATTCTCACTGATTTAAAAGGGAACTGGATCTGACCCACTGGGGATGAGGCTGGCAGGAATGCAGAAAAGTGGCTCCCTCCTTCCTAGCAGGTTTACAATGAACTGCCCAATGCCCCTAACCACGACCAGCATGAATGGAAAGGACCAAACTGGATTCCTTTCATCAGGGCCTGTTGTGCTACTGATGCTGCTCAGAATCAACATTCATTCTCATTGCAGCCACAAAAATGTCAGTGGGGTAATACAAGGAATGCAGTTAGCCCGTACAACTTTAAGATGAAAGAAAGATGAAGAGTGCAACATGCATGTCACGCCCTCTGAGGCTGTGATTAGCCCAATCATTGCAACCCCTGAGGAAAACAGCTCCATCCAAAGGAGGACATAGCAAGGCAATCAAGTTTGTTTCATAACTAACGAGGACCTCCTCCACAAATGGCATCACAGATGCTCCAGGCAGTCTTAGGGACTGTATAAAAGCACACAAGACTCAGCGCTCTTCTAAACACTGCTCCAGACTTCATCTCCTCGGTGAATCAGGTATGTCCATTTTGACTCAATCTCTTTCTAACCCTAGAGATGTTGAAGTCGGGTCCATTTTTATTTAGGACTGAATCTTGCGCTTATTTGCTATAATTTTTGTCAGGGTCAGTTTTCTTCCATAATTATCTTCTGCAGTTACTCAGTTGCAGGCGCTAGAGTATTCACGATTCAAAGCTGATCGGGGAGCTTAGGAGCAACATACGCAATTGGGAAACATAATTCCTATTAACCAGAAATAGATATAGGGCATTTACATCTTTTCATTAACTTTAGAAAGTCGCTTAGCCATTTTTCACTTAGCGGTATTAGGAAAAAACTTGTTCAGCTTAGTCCAGACAGGGCCAATTCGGTGGTCTTCTACTTTATGGTGAAGCAGCTGTTACTCCTCACTATTGGTGAAAGGACAAAGGATTAATCTGACAAGTGGTGTGATCCAATCTAGTAATTCGTATGTTCTTATGAGCAGAAATACCATTGAAGGTGCTTCTCCTCAGATGGTGTAATTCAGTGTCGCTCCATGGAAATGAGTGGACATGAACCCATTTTACCCAAGCTGAGGAGCTCATCACTAGTGATTTCTTTTAAAAAATGACTGCAATAGTAACCGAGTTTTAAAGCCTTTCTTCCACCTGCCCTTGTACCTGCTCTTCACTTTAGTCCCGGTTGTGTGTTTCAGGTTTACCTCCATCCCAGAAAGATGTCTTTCTCCAGCCTGTGCTATCCAGAATGCNCAGCTGAGGAGCTCGTCACTAGTGATTTCTTTTAAAAAATGACTGCAATAGTAACCGAGTTTTAAAGCCTTTCTTCCACCTGCCCTTGTACCTGCTCTTCACTTTAGTCCCGGTTGTGTGTTTCAGGTTTACCTCCATCCCAGAAAGATGTCTTTCTCCAGCCTGTGCTATCCAGAATGCGGGGTGGCCCGGCCCTGTCCGGTCACTGGTAGCGACAACCATCCATGCGTTAGGCAGTGCCCTGACTCCCGAGTGGTGATCAGACCCTCACCGGTTGTCGTGACCCTCCCAGGACCAATTCTCAGCAATTTCCCTCAGCACAGTGGAGTGGGAGCCCTAGGAGCACCTTTGGTCGGGCCCGGTTTCGGGGGCACATTTGGTCATGGGGGATTGTACGGCTACGGAGGCGGTTACGGAGGATCGTACGGTTTAGGCGGATATGGTGGTTATGGCGGCCCTTATGGTTACGGGGGATTATGTGGTTATGGGGGATCAGGCGGTTACCTGGGCGGTTACGGTTATGGAGGATTATGTGGTTCCGGGGTATCTTGCCATAGGTACCGCAGTGGAAACTGTGGGCCATGCTAAACCCAGCAGGAACATCCATGGAAGAAGGAAGGAATTGAACAGCAAGATACAGATTCACCCCTGACCTTTTGGGCATGGTTTTCAGAAGTGCTGGGCAAACAGGGCTTCAGTTGAACTCAGTGGGAGCTGTGTGTGCTCAGAACTTTGGTCTGATAGCCATGCTGCATTTCTAATGTTAGGCTTTATGACTCTTTCTGCCAATGTTTTCCCAGCCATGTGCTGATTCTTTTATCCATACGTTGACTCATTCTGAATTGCACGCAGG
The DNA here is from genome assembly GCA_003942145.1 of Platysternon megacephalum. Classification (NCBI taxonomy): domain Eukaryota; kingdom Metazoa; phylum Chordata; order Testudines; family Platysternidae; genus Platysternon; species Platysternon megacephalum. Next base: position 5,001 of record QXTE01000770.1, read on the forward strand.
CTGTTTACACTAGCCCCGCAGTTTGAAGGATATAGATGCCTTAATATAGGCACCAGTTCTGTTAATTATCACTTTAAGTCCCTTGACAGAGCGAAAAAGTTTCCTTGCTGTCAAGGAAAATTAGATCCCAATATGTTCTATCCTTTCCATCAATACGTACCTCTAGCGTCTTTGTCCTTTGCTGCGGCATGTCTCATTTCCCACCCACTGAGTTAAAACAATACACTTAAAATTTTTACAAAGGGGACTTGTTTGTCAACCTCTGTAGCTGCAACAATGCAAAAAGAACATTGTGTCTGAAATACATCCCATTGAGGCCCGTGATCGGTCGCAGCCCTGCTTGAAACACTGGAAATACATTCTTTCTGCTTTGTATTATTTCTACCTGTAACTGTGTACTGCCAATTTCATTTGCATTAAAAACTCTGCTGCATCATAATATTGGTCTTCTGGTTCTCTTTGTTCCTTCCTACTTGTTTAAAAATCGCGCTGGATTAAATTCATCCCTGTATAGGAGGGAGCAACAGGTACTTCTCAAGTTGCATCTTTTCGAAGCCATGGAGTGATGGGAGCCATTGAAGTGGTTCACAGCATTATGAGGGCCGTCTGTACCACGGTGGAGTTCCTCCTTGCATTACCTGTTTTAGCAAAGAGTCTTATCCTGCAAAGGCTAGAGAGATGTTAAATGTAAGTTTTCCTATGGTTTGAAGAAGTCCAGTCACATGGTTCACGGTAAGAGTGTTTGTGAGTCTTTGCAGGATAGCGACCCAGGTTTTCGGAAGGAAAAGACAATTGGCCACCAAATGGCTTGGTTAATGCAAAGTTAACTTGAGCCACAACTCCTTGAATGGCAGAGCAACTCTCAGGACATGATGACTTTGCTTCTAGAGCTCTTAGAATGTTTCGCTTTTCACGAGAATGGTCTTCTCAACCTGAGCTCCACATACCACCCTCCCTATTCAATGGAGCCTGCCTTCTCCAGGCTTTGGGTGTTTCAGCAGGGATTATTCAAACAGACGAATGCTGGGAAAACGTTTCTAACCTAGTAATTGATTATGGGTACTTTATAAGACAAAAAATACAATGGTGCCTCTAGATATATCCATGATACACCCCATGTTGAATACTGCATGCAGATGTGGTTGCCCCATCTCAAAAAAAGGTATATTGGAAATGGAAAAGTTTTAAAAGGGCACCAAAAAGCTGTAGGGGTGTATTACAGCTTCCCTATGAGGAGAGATTAATAATACTTGGCTTTTCACTTTGGAAAAGAGACGACTAAGGGGAAATATGATAGAGGTCTATAAAATGATGACTGGGGTGGAGAAAGTAAATAAGGAAATGATATTTACTCCTCCTCATAACACAAGAACTAGGGGTCACCAAATGAAATTAATAGGCAGCAGATTTAAAAGAAAGAGAAGAAGTATTACTTCACACAACGCACAGTCAACCTCTTGAACTCTTTACCAGAGGCCAAGACTAACAGGGTTCAAAAAAAATCTTGATAAATTCATGAAGGACAGGGCCATCAATGACTATTAGCCAGGATGAGGAGGGATGATGTCCCTAGCCTCTATTTGCCAGAACCTGGGAATGGGCGACAGGGGATGGATCACTTGATGATTAACAATTCTCTTCATTCCCTTGAAGCACTTACCATTGGCCATTGATGAAAGACAGGATACTGGGCTAGATGGACCTTTGGTCTGATTCAGTTTGGCTTTTCTTATGTTCTTAATTTCTTCTCTGGAGCCCTCAGCCAAAACCAATCCCCGTTTCCATTGCTATCGCTCCGCCAGGGGCTAAGGATGAATGTTCAAACCAATGTCTCTCTGGTGTGTCATTTTGTTGAGCATTTTGAAAATTAAACTCTCCAACAGGGAGAATTCATCGGATTCTTGCAGAGTACCTGGCTCCCCATGCCCCAACCAAGTGGGAGTGGGGAAGCTGCCGACGGAAATGACCGGAAACCCATGCCACAGACACCTCCGCTGATAACCTGAATTCAGCCTCCTGTGCGTGCCGAGCTAGTTCTTAATTCCATAAAAACATACTGGCTTTCCACAGAACCCCTGCCTCCAAGAGTCATGCTGTTTCCTTCCCTCACCCTTGCTGGCTCCTAGCCTCCCCCCTCCCCTTGCACCATACTCCTTCCATTCCCCATATCTTGGACCTGCCTCTCTCCCACTTCTTGGACCTAGTCTTCTGCTCTACTCCACACTGATTAGGCCTAAGATGGAAGATTGTGTGTAGTTCTGGGTGCCACATTTCAAGAAAGATGTGAACAAATTGGAGAAAGTCCGAAGAAGACCAAAAAAAATGATTAAAGGTCTAGAAAATATGACCTATGAGGGAAGACTGAAAAAAGTGTGTTTGTTTAGTCTGAAGACACGACTCAGAGGGGACATGAATACAACTTTTGAGTTCATAAAAGGTTGCTAGAAGGAAGAGGGAGAAACATTATCTTTAATCTTTGAGGATAGGGCAAAAAGCAATGGGCATCATTTGCAGCAAGGGTAGTTTGGGTTGCACATTAGGAAAAACTTCCTAACTGTCAGGGTAGTTAAGTACTGGAGTACATTGCCTATGGAGGTTGTGGAATATCTGCCATTGGAGATTTTTAAGAGCAGGTTAGAGAAACACCTTTCAGGAATGGTTCCGATAATACTGAGTCCTGCCTTGAGTGCAGGGGACTGGACTAGAAGACTTCTCAAGGTCCCTTCCCATCCTACTCTTCTACAATTCTATAATTCTTGTATAAAAGTCCCTGGATATAACATGGCTTGTGTGACAGTGTACCCCATAAAGGGGCTCATAAATGTATGTATAATATAACTGGAATAGGGTTCTGCTACATAGGCCATGTAACGCATCTATGTAAAGGTTGTGATCTACTGGTTATGTTCACCCTAGTTGTATGCAGGCACCATTTGTGTGTTCAAAGTTATGAACATTGGCTGTATGATTGCTTGATTTCTAAGGGGCCTCAGTTAGAACATTTGATGACTTCTTGGGAAAGGAATGTGCAAATTAGGTGTTCAGTCAGGGGGCACTTAACAGACAAAAGAGCTTGGAAGATTCCAATCCACATTAGAAGTCTACCTGAGGACGTTCAAGGCAGCATGTGGGTAATGGCTGCTACCTGCAGTCCTGAGTCATGCATGGGCATGTGACCTGCCCATGTGATTCCGAATCTCCATTCTGTGACTGGATTCTACAGAGGGAGAGGAGGGGGTCTCCACCCACAAGAGACAGTCTATTTAAACCTGTGGGAGACCCCTCCATTTTGTCTTCAGCTGGCTAAAGAAGGAGCCTCTCCACCCCCACAGGACACTTGAAGGAAACTGAAAACTACAGGGGGTGTGAGTGATTGCTGGACCCAGGCTAAAAGAAGATTAGCCTGTAAAAGGGAACATTTTGGAACTGGTGAGGATCTTATCTGTATTTAGTGCAATTAGACATAGATTTGCGTATTTTATTTTATTTTGCTTGGTAACTTCTTTTGTTCTGTCTGTTACTACTTGAAATCACTTAAATCCTACTATCTGTATTTAATAAAATCACTTTCTACTTATTAATTAACTCAGAGTATGTATTAATACCTGGGGGAGCAAACAGCTGTGCATATCTCTCTATCAGTGTTATAGAGGGCGAACAATTTATGAGTTTACCCTGTATAAAGCTTATACAGGGTAAAACGGATTTATCTGGGTTTAGACCCCATTGGGAATTGGGCATCTGAGTGTTAAAGGCAAACAGACTTCTGTGAGCTGTTCTCAGGTAAACCCTGCAGCTTTGGTAACAGGTGGTTCAGACTCTGGTCTGTGTCTGGAGCAGATAGGCGTGTCTGGCTTCAGCAAGACTTGAGTGCTGAGACCAGTGAGCTAGCAGGGGAGAATAGAAACAGAGGTGGCCTTTGCACATCAGCTGACAGCTCCCAAGTGGGTTTCTGTGAACCAACCCGTCACAGCTTGATATTGCAGGAACTGCAGATGAAAAGATTACATTTCCCACTACATTTTTCCTCAACATTTTTGTGGCTTTCCATTCCCAGAAGACGAACATACTCCATTAATCAATTTTTGTTATTTGACTACCCAAAGGGAAAAATGTATCCAGACCATTCTGCCTCTTTAAGGACATGATATAATACTGAGGTGGTGAGGGGAGATTTAGCCATCTGGCCATGGGTTTGGTTTAAGAGCGATCCAGCTCTAATCTTCTATATATCAGACCAGATTTATGAACCCCTCCTTGGAACGGAAGGACATAGGCATTGCTACAGAAGATCAGGCCTCTCTCCCACAGTGGTCAGTACCAGATGCTTCACAGGGAGGGCAAAAATCCAGCGGAACACAGGTTTGGGATCACCTGCTTTGATAAATGAATGGGGGGCGGGGGAGTAGCTCCCTTTTATGGACCTAGCGGCCAGTTAGCTATAAAATCCCTTAGTAGCTGTTCTCTACTTGCTTTACCTGTAAAGGGTTAAAAGTCACTGCTATGCATTGGTAAAAGGAAGTGAGTGGGCCCCTGGCCAAAAGAGCCAATGGGAAGGCTAGAACTTTTGAAAATTGAGAAAAAACTTCCCTTTTGTCTGTCTGTTGTTCTCAGCGAGAGGCAGACAGGGCTGCAACTATGCTGTAAGAAGCTTGGGGCCAGGTATGAAAAATCATCAGTATCATACCTAGAAACTACTCATTTGAAACCCCAGTTATGTAAGTAGCTCAGGAAATGTCTAGGAAGACACAATCGGGTTTATCTCCTTTTATTTTTTTATGACTTGTGGACTCCTCTGTGCTAACCCCAGGTGCTTTTGTTTTGCTTGTAACCTTTCAGCTGGACCTCAAGACAGTTATTCTTGATGATTAATCCTTGTAAGTGTTTTTTTAAATCTAGCAATAGCCTGAGTCTCCAGATGTATTTTCTTTCTTTTTGTTTTTAATAAAATTCATCTTTTTAAAGAGCAGGAATGGGTATCTGTGTCCTAAGAGGTTTGTGCACATATTGTTTAATTAGCTGGTGGCAACAGCTGATTTCCTTTGTTTTTCTTTCTCAACTCTTCCTGGAGTGGGGGTGGGGGTTAAAGGGCTTGAGGGTACCCCACAGGAAGGAATTCCCAAGTGCGCCTTCCTGGGTCCTCAAATGGGGTTTGCACTTGGGTGGTGGCAGCATCTACCCATCCAAGGTAAGAGAAAACTGTAACCTTGAGAGTTTAATACAAGCCTGGAGTGGCCAATATTAATTTTTAGAGTCCTTGCGGGCCCCCACCTTCTGCACTCGAAGTGCAAGAGTGGGGAATCAACCTTGACATGGTGGCAGAGCGGTGGGATCATTTTGAACCAGAGGCACGGACCTGCGCGTTTTAAAATGACACATTTTTCATTTTGGGAGCCTGGAAAGCCAGGGAGGTTCCCCCCCCTCTATTCTTTTCTTTGCTGCCTGAGGGGGAACAGGCATGCAAAGGGGTCAGCCTGCCAAGCCAGGGAGTCCAACAAGCAGTTCTTTTTTTTTTCTAGCTTCGTGGCAATGAAATAGCTAGGCTAGAATAGAGCAGCCTGTGCATGAGGTTGCGGTTGGGCACCAAAACCCTACAGCAACTAGTCTTCTCAAAACAGCACCACGGAGAAGACAGACCCAGATCAAGCCCAGACATCCAGCTCCATGACAGAAATGCAGGGAGGGCATGGGGGACCGGAGACTTCCCAGGAGAGAAGGGTCAGCCCTCCCCCAAACGAGATCCCAGTGCCAAGATGGCAGGGCAGAGATGGGCTCCATCTAACGAAGAGATGGAAGAACATCTTCGCAAGCAGGCTGGCTAACCTAGTGAGGAGGGCTTTAAACTAGGTTCACCGGGGGAAGGAGACCGAAGCCCTGAGGTAAGTGGGAAAGTGGGATACCGGGAGGAAGCATGAGCAGGAGAGCACAAGAGGGGAGGACTCCTGTCTCATACTGAGAAAGCGGGACAATCAGTGAGTTATCTTAAGTGCCTATACACAAATGCAAGAAGCCTGGGAAACAAGCAGGGAGAACTGGAAGTCCTGGCACAGTCAAGGAACTACGATGTCATTGGAATAACAGAGACTTGGTGGGATAATTCACATGACTGGAGTACTGTCATGGATGGATATAAACTGTTCAGGAAGGACAGGCAGGGCAGAAAAGGTGGGGGAGTTGCATTGTATGTAAGAGAGGAGTATGACTGCTCAGAGCTCCGGTATGAAACTGCAGAAAAACCTGAGAGTCTCTGGATTAAGTTTAGAAGTGTGAACAACAAGGGTGATGTCGTGGTGGGAGTCTGCTATAGACCACCAGACCAGGGGGATGAGGTGGACGAGGCTTTCTTCCAGCAACTAGCAGAAGTTACTAAATCGCAGGCCCTGGTTCTCACGGGAGACTTTAATCACCCTGACATCGGTTGGGAGAGCAATACAGCGGTGCATAGACAATCCAGGACATTTTTGGAAAGTGTAGGGGACAATTTCCTGGTGCAAGTGCCGGAGGAACCAACTAGGGGCAGAGTTCTTCTTGAGCTGCTGCTCACAAACCTGGAAGAATTAGTAGGGGAAGCAAAAGTGGATGGGAACCTGGGAGGCAGTGACCATGAGATGGTCGAGTTCAGGATCCTGACACAAGGAAGAAAGGAGAGCAGCAGAATACAGACCCTGGACTTCAGAAAAGCAGACTTTGACTCCCTCAGGGAACTGATTGGCAGGATCACCAGGGAGAATAACATGAGGGGGAAAGGAGGCCGGAAAGCTGGCTGTATTTTAAAGAATCCTTATTGAGGTTGCAGGAACAAACCATTCCGATGTGTAGAAAGATTAGTAAATATGGCAGGCGACCAGCTTGGCTTAACGGTGAAATCCTTGCAGATCTTAAACGCAAAAAAGAAGCTTACAAGAAGTGGAAGATTGGAGAAATTACCCAGGAAAAGTATAAATATATTGCTCAGGCATGCAGGAGTGAAATCAGGAAGGCCAAATCACACTTGGAGTTGCAGCTAGCAAGAGATGTTAAGAGTAACAAGAAGGGTTTCTTCAGGTATGTTAGCAACAAGAAAGTCAAGGAAAGTGTGAGCCCCTTACTGAATGAGGGAGGCAACCTTGTGACAGAGGATGTGGAAAAGACTAATGTACTCAATACTTTTTTTGCCTCTGTCTTCATGAATGAGGTCAGCTCCCAGACTGCTGCACTGGGCAGCACAGTATGGGGAGGAGGTGACCAGCCCTCTGTGGAGAAAGAAGTGGTTCAGGACTATTTAGAAAAGCTGGATGAGCACAAATCCATGGGGCCGGATGCGCTGCATCCAAGGGTGCTAAAGGAGTTGGCGGATGTGATTGCAGAGCCATTGGCCATTATCTTTGAAAACTCATGGCGATCGGGGGAGGTCCCTGATGACTGGAAAAAGTGTAATGTAGTGCCCATCTTTTAAAAAAGGAAGAAAGAGGATCTGGGGAACTACAGGCCAGTCAGCATCACCTCAGTCTCTGGAAAAATCATGGAGCAGGTCCTCAAGGGATCAATTCTGAAGCACTTAGAGGAGAGGAAAGTGATCAGGAACAGTCAGCATGGATTCACCAAGGACAAGTCATACCTGACTAACCTAATTGCCTTCTATGGGGAGATAACTGGCTCTGTGGATGAGGGGAAAGCAGTGGACGTGTTATTCCTTGACTTTATCAAAGCTTTTGATACAGTCTCCCACAGTATTCTTCCCGGCAAGTTAAAGAAGTATGGGCTGGATGAATGGACTATAAGGTGGATAGAAAGCTGGCTAGATCGTCGGGCTCAATGGGTAGTGATCAATGGCTACATGTCTAGTTGGCAGCCGGTATCAAGCGGAGTGCCCCAAGGGTCGGTCTTGGGGACGGTTTTGTTCAATATCTTCATTAATGATCTAGAGGATGGCGTGGATTGCACCCTCAGCAATTTTGCAGATGACACTAAACTGGGAGGAGTGGTAGATACGCTGGAGGGTAGGGATAGGATACAGAGGGACCTAGACATATTAGAGGATTGGGCCAAAAGAAACCTGATAAGGTTCAACAAGGACAAGTGCAGAGTCCTGCACTTAGGACGGAAGAATCCCATGCACTGCTACTGACTAGGGACCGAATGGCTAAGCAGCTGTTCTGCAGAAAAGGACCTGGGGATTACAGTGGAGGAGAAGCTGGATATGAATCAACAGTGTGCCCTTGTTGCCAAGAAGGCTAACGGCATTTTGGGCTGCATAAGTAGGGGCATTGCCAGCAGATCGAGGGACGTGATCATTCCCCTCTATTTGACATTGGTGAGGCCTCACCTGGAGTACTGTGTCCAGTTTTGGGCCCCACACTACAAGAAGGATGTGGAAAAATTGGAAAGAGTCCAGTGGAGGGCAACAAAAATGATTAGGGGGCTGGAGCACATGACTTATGAGGAGAGGCTGAGGGAACTGGGATTGTTTAGTCTGCAGAAGAGAAGAATGAGGGGGGATTTGATAGCTGCTTTCAACTACCTGAAAGGGGGTTCCAAAGAGGATGGATCTAGACTGTTCTCAGTGGTACCAGATGACAGAACAAGGAGTAATGGTCTCAAGTTGCAGTGGGGGAGGTTTAGGTTGGATATTAGGAAAAACTTTTTCACTAGGAGGGTGGTGAAGCACTGGAATGGGTTACCTAGGGAGGTGGTGGAATCTCCTTCCTTAGAGGTTTTTAAGGTCAGGCTTGACAAAGCCCTGGCTGGGATGATTTAGTTGGGATTAGGTCCTGCTTTGAGCAGGGGGTTGGACTAGATG
>QXTE01000770.1:16499-26733 GCA_003942145.1 Platysternon megacephalum
ACAGTGTGCCCTTGTTGCCAAGAAGGCTAACGGCATTTTGGGCTGTATAAGTAGGGGCATTGCCAGCAGATCGAGGGACGTGATCATTCCCCTCTATTCGACATTGGTGAGGCCTCATCTGGAGTACTGTGTCCAGTTTTGGGCCCCACACTACAAGAAGGATGTGGAAAAATTGGAAAGAGTCCAGCGGAGGGCAACAAAAATGATTAGGGGGCTGGAGCACATGACTTATGAGGAGAGGCTGAGGGAACTGGGATTGTTTAGTCTGCAGAAGAGAAGAATGAGGACGGATTTGATAGCTGCTTTCAACTACCTGAAAGGGGGTTCCAGAGAGGATGGATATAGACTGTTCTCAGTGGTAGCAGATGACAGAACAAGGAGTAATGGTCTCAAGTTGCAGTGCGGGAGGTTTAGGTTGGATATTAGGAAAAACTTTTTCACTAGGAGGGTGGTGAAGCACTGGAATGGGTTATCTAGGGAGGTGGTGGAATCTCCCTCCTTAGAGGTTTTTAAGGTCAGGCTTGACAAAGCCCTGGCTGGGATGATTTAGTTGGAAATTGGTCCTGCTTTGAGCAGGGGGTTGGACTAGATGACCTCCTGAGGTCCCTTCCAACCCTGATATTCTATGATTCTATGATTCACCAGCTGGGAGCTCAGGCGGGCCGGACAGGACGGTCCCGCAGGCCAGATGTGGCCCGCGGACCGGAGTTTGCCCACCCGCCGGCCCCTTTAACCACCGGTTCTACACCATCTTCTAAATTTAGCAACTGGTTCTTGCAAACCAGTGCGAACTGGCTCCAGCTCACCACTGGGTGCAGGTTTTGGGGGAATAGGCCTCCAAGTGGTCCTTTCCCTTATTCTTTGTCTAAATCACTTGGTGGTGGCAGCATACTGTTCAAAAACAAGGTGAAATTTGTGCCTTGGGAAAGTTTTTATCCTAAGCTGGTAAAAATAAGCTTAGGGGGTCTTTCATGCAGGTCCCCACATCTGTACCCCAGAGTTCAGAGTGGGGAAGGAACCCTAACAGCCCCCACCTGCACCTCGAACTCCTCATTTCTGGCCCTACTCCAGAGTCAGCACCCCCAGCTGAAGCCCTCACCCTGTCCCGCACACTAACCCCCTGCCCTAGCCTGGTGAAAGGGTGGGGGAGAGCGAGCAACAGAAGAAGGGGGGATAGAGTGAGCGAGAGTGTGGCTTTGGAGAAGGGGCAGGGCCTCAGGGAAAGGGGCGGGGCAGGGCAAGTTAAAGTGAATGAGGTTGTCGAAGAGCGAGCAGCGGAGGGAGGGGGGATGGAGTGAGTGGGGGCGGGGCCTCGGGCAGGGCAAGGATGTTCGGTTTTGTGCAATTAGAAAGTTGGCAGCCCTAGTCTGTATGGATTCCAACTGAAGATTCCTGCAAGCAAGTGGAGGGAAGATGTTGCTTTTGACTCAGCAGACTGTCTAGATTTGGTGATCAAAGACGCTAACTGAAATTCCGGTGAACTCAACCTAAGCTTTTGAGAACTCTGAGTTTCTTCTCACTGTGTTTCTGTGGAGACTGACCTGTTTAGATTTAATTTGTGTTCTTTATTTATGTTTAAATGTGAAGATAATGTATCTGGATTATAAAATAGCCGTGTTATGTTGTAAAAATTAAATTATTATTATTTATGGTGTTTCTTTGCCATAAAATTGATAAAGACAGGGGGCAGTTATGCTGTGAGAAGCTTGGGCCAGGTATGAAAAATCATCAGTATCATACCTAGACATTATTCATCTAAAACCCCAGATATGTAATTAGAACAGGAAATGTCTAGGAAGACACGATTACGTTTACCCCTTTTATTTCTTTTTGGCTTGTGGATTCCTCGGTGCAAACCCCAGGTGCTTTTGTTTTGCTTGTAACCTTTAAGCTGGATCTCAAGAGAGCTATTCTTGATGCTTAATCGCTGTAGTTGTTGGTTGTTTTTAAATCGAGCAAAAGCCTGAGTTCCCAGATGTATTTTCTTCTTTTTTTATTAATAAGAACAGAATTGGATTTTTGTGTCTTAAGAGGTTTGTGCACATGTTGTTTAATTAGTTGGTGGCAACAGCTGATTTCCTTTTTTCCCCCTCAGCTCTTCCCAGGAGGAGGGGTGTAAGGGCTTGAGGGTATCCCACAGGAAGGAATTCCCAAGTACACCTGCGTGTGTTCTCAAAGGGGTTTTTGCACTTGGGTGGTGGCAGCATCTACCAATCCAAGGTCAGAGAAAAACTGTAACCTTGGGAGTTTAATACAAGCCTGGAGTGGCCAGTATTAATTTTTAGAGTCCTTGTGGGCCCCCACCTTCTTGCTCTGCCATTCAAGGAGTTTGGGCTAGAATTAACTTTACTTTGTTAAAACAGGTAATGCAAGATGGAACTCCACCCCAGTAAAGAAGCCCCTCATAATGCTGTAAACTACTTCAAGGGCTGAATTCTCCTATCACTCCAGGGCTTCAAAAAGTCGCATCTTGAGAAGTGCCTGATGCTCCTGGCTCTTCAGGGATGAATTTTGTCCAGGGCAATGTTTAAAGAAGGAGGCAGGAACAAGGAGAACCAGAAGACGGCTATTATGGTGCATCAGAGTTTTTAATGTGAGTGGCATTTGCAGTACACAATTACAGGTAAAATACTAGAGCAGAAAAAAAATATTTTCAGTTTTTCAAGAAGGGCTGCGACCGATCACCCACCTCAATGGGATGTATTTCACACACAGTGTTGGTTTGTTTGTTTTTGTTGCAGCTGTAGAAGTTGACAAGTCCCCTCTGCAACCATTTTAAGCTACTTTTGTTACCCCAGTCGGTGAGAAGTGAGACAAAGCAAAACAGAAGCAGAGGACTACGCAGCTTCTCCATTAAACATCTGCCACAAAGAAGGTCAAAGCGAGATGCTAACGATAGGTATTGATGGAAAGGATAGAACAGATAGGGTCCAATTCTCCTTCACAGCAAGCTTTCTTTTTCCCGCTCTCAAGGGACATAAAATAATGATAAACGTAGCTGATGCCTGTCTTAAGGCCCCTATTTCCTTTAAACTGCGGAGTTAGTGTAAACAGCCCGCGTGTAATTCAGAATGAGTCCACATGTGAATAAGAGAATGAGCACATGGTTGGCAAAGCATTGGCAGAAAGAGTCATAAAGCGTAAGATTAGAAATGCAGCATGGCTCTCAGACCAAGGTGCTGAGCACACACAGCTCCCACTGAGTGCAACTGGAGCCATGTTTGCACAGCACTTCTGAAAGCCCTGCCCAAAAGATCAGGGGTGAATCTGTATCTTGCTGTTCATTTCCTGGTTCTTCCTTGTTCAACAAATATTCCTGGCAGGTTTAACATGGCCCACAGCTTCCACTGAGGTACCTATGGCAAGATACCCCAGAACCACATAATCCCCCATAACCATAACCACCCAGGTAACCGCCTAATCCCCAATAACCATATAATCCCCCATAACCGTAATGGCCGCCGTAACCACCGTATCCCCCTAAACCGTACAATCCTCCGTAATGGCCTCCATAGCCGAATCCCCCATGACCGAATGAGCCCCCGAAACCGGGTCCGACCACAGGTGCTCCTACGGCTCCCACTCCGCTGTGCTGAGGGAAATTGCTGAGAATTGGTCCAGGGAGGGTCACAACAACCGGTGAGGGTCTGATCACCACTTCGGAGTCAGGGCACTGCCTAACGCACGGCTCATTGCAGCTGCCAGTAACTGGACTGGGTCGGGCCACCCCGCATTCTGGATAGCACAGGCTGGAGAAAGTCATCTTTCCGGGATGGAGGTAAACCTGAAACACACAACAGGGACTAGAGTAAAGAGAAGGTACAAGGGCTGGTGGAAGTAAGGCTTCAAAGCTCGATTACAATTGTAGTGAGCTCCTTTCTAGACTAACCTGGGAAACTTTCTTCTGAATACGGCTAAGTGAAAATGGCTAAATGACTTTCTAAAGTTTTGACTTTCTAAAGTTACTGAAAAGATTTCAATACCCTAAATCTATTTCCAATTAATAGGAAATATTTTCCCAATTGCATATGTTGCTCCTTAAACAAATCATGAATCCACCAGCTCCTGTAACTGAATCACAACACAAGATATTTACGGAAGAACACCCTGATCCCTAATAAATATGACAGTGAGTACATGTAAGACTCAGTCTTACATGAAAATAACCCCTACTGTCACATCTCTAGAGTTGGAAAGCGATTGAGTTGAATTGGACGTACTCAGTTCAATGAGGAGATGAAGTCCGGAGAAGTGTTTAGAAGAGCCCTGAGTGGTGAGGGCTTTTATACGGTTCCTAGGACTGCCTGGAGGATCTGTGATGCTGTTTGTGGAGGCGGTTGTAATTAGTTACCAAACAAACTTGATTGTCTTGCAAAATCCTTCTCTGGATGCAGCTCTTTTCCTCAGGGGTTGTGATTCTTAGGTAATCTGATCCCCAGAGTGCGTGACATGCACTTTGCACTCTTCATCTTTCTTTCATCTTCAAATGGTATGGGCCAACTGTGTTCCTCGTGCCATTCCATTGACTTTATTGGTGCTCCAATGAGAATGAATGTCAAGGTGATTCTGAGCGGCGTCAGTAGCACAAGTGGGTGTCATGAAAGGAATCCAGGTTGGTCCTTTCCATTCATGCTGGCCATGGTTCAGGGCATTGGGCAGTTCATTCTAACCCTGCCAGGAAGGAGGGAGCCATTTTTCTGCATTCTCAATGGGTCAGACCCAATTCACTTTGAAGTTAATGGGAATCATTCCATTGCCCACCACAATATTTCTTGTCCCGGCCTTAAGTCTGAAATTCACCCTTTGGTTGGGGGATGGTACGATGCCTATGAACAAATTTAGTCCAAATTTAAACTTTCAAACTGAGTCTTAACAGGGTCTCAAGTGCAGTATGGGCTTTTGTGATGGCTGTCTGCCCCGGGGTGAATCTTACCCTAGGGTGAGTAATACTTGTCCTAACATTGGACCTCTACTTGGGTCACGAATACCGTCTCAAAGGGCTGCCTAGAGCAGATTTGCTCATGGGTCAAGGGGAGGGATGGCGGAGAGTGAAAGGAAGCAGTGCTCTTTCATGTCAGGATCTCTCCAACCATGAACAGTGAAGAAAAGGACGTCTTGTGAGACAATGCAGCTGACTGAGCCCAGCAACAAACGGAGGAGAGATGAAAATCACACCTTCTTGAGGAAGGAGGAGATGGCTGTGGGATGAGATTTGACATAAACTCTGCACAGCCTATGCCCGAGTTATTGAAGTCCTCAAATTGTGGTTTAAAGACCTCAAGGTGCAGAGAATCCTCCAGCAAGTGACCCGTGCCCCACGCTGCAGAGGAAGGTGAAAAACCTCCAGGGCCTCCGCCAATCTGCCCTGGAGGAAAATTCCTTCCCGACCCCAAATATGGCGATCAGTAAACCCTGAGCATGTGGGCAAGACTCACCAGCCAGCACCCAGGAAAGAATTCTCTGTAGTAACTCAGATCCCACCTCATCTAACATCCCATCACAGACCATTGGGCATATTTACCTGCTAATGATCAAAGATCAAATAATTGGCAAAATTAGGCTATTCCATCATACCATCCCCTCCATAAACTTATCAAGCTTAGTCTTGAAGCCAGATATGTCTTTTGCCCCCACTACTCCCCTTGGAAGGCTGTTCCAGAACTTCACTCCTCTAATGGTTAGAAACCTTCATCTAATTTCAAGTGTAAACTTCCTAATGTCCAGTTTATATCCTTTTGTTCTTGTGTCCACATTGGTACTAAGCTTAAATAATTCCTCTCCCTCCCTGATATTTATCCCTCTGATATATTTATAAAGAGCAATCATATCTCCCCTCAGCCTTCTTTTGGTTAGGATCAATGGCAGGAACAGAAGTACAACCCAATACTTCTGACTCCTCCTACCACAGGCAGGGCTGTCACTAGGGAGGGGCGAGTGGGTCAGACGCCGAGGGCGTAGAGCTACTGGGGTGCAAAAATGGGGCAGGTCAAGTGTAGTGGCCTCCACCGGCCCCCAGGATCGGGCCCAGCAGTGTCCAGATGGAGCCCAGGGTGCTCAGAGCCACCCTACCCATAAGGAATACCGGCCCAGGGGCCCAGGCAATTGCAGGCTCCCGGGCACTAGGACGCTAATGGGCAGGCAGGCAGGGTGCTGAGCGCTGGTTGGCTCCTACTGAGCGTGCTCATTGCTCAGTCACATCTGCTGAAGCTGCTGCAGCAGGGGGCAGTAACTGACTGCATGGGGGCAGGAGGATCAAACAGCTGGAGGCAGGGGCAGAAAGGGGCCAAAGAGAAAAATTGGAGGGGGGGGTAGGAGCCGAGGTTCAACCCAGGGGTGAGAGGCTGCCAGAGGGTGGCAGAGGGCAAAGCCCCGGCACAGTGTGGGGCAGAGGGGGTAACAGATACCCCCATGGGATGAGCCGCCTGCCCTGTTGGGGGGTGCGGGCAGTCGGCCTTTGCTAAGGCAGGAAGTGTTCAGACAGGAGAAATGAAGCAGTCCTGGCCGTCTTAGTCAGCACTCAGCAGGGGTAAAACACGCCCTGCTCCCCCCTTTAGCTCTGTGTTCCTGTTACTGGGTTATGCCCTTACCGGTTGCTGCTCCAGCCTGATTCAATCCTTATGACAGAGAACAGAAGAAGGAGCCTCCCTCCGACCCACTGGGATAACGCTCCATTAACTGGCCAGCAAGGTGCACTCACATGTCAGGAAATTAACACCTTCAGCGCAGCCTGGCCCATGATGCTGAACACACCCAGGCTTTTCTTTTAAAAGGCTTTGATTTTGGGCTAGTGACAATTTTCAGGTTGAGCCAAGTCAGCTAAAAATACAGGCCATTGACTGTCCAGGTGAAGAGACCATTGGGGAAATCTGCACTGGGTGCAGAGCTGGACGGGGCTGCTGATGGGGTATGCACTGGCAAAGATGCATGTCCACTGTAACCTGTGCCTGTAGCATTCAGGGCTGTGACCAGCCAGTCTGTTCCTGACACCCTTCGCTATGTCCATCTAGCCACCATACCCAGGGCATTGGCGTTGTTGCACACTGAAGCACAGCATAATCCCATTCCACAATCACCACAGCCAGGTACCTTCTTCTCTCCCCACACTTTGGTGTGAGGGGCCTCACCTGGCCAGAGGTCAAATGTCATCGAATCAGGGGGTTAGAAGGCACCACAAGGGCATCGAGTCTAATGTCCTGCCAAGATGCAGGATGCCTATTATCAGCTATCACAACACAGCTCCCGCCAGGCATCTATAATCCTTCACCTTGAAAGGGGCATAATCACAATTTGCTTGGCAGGATTCAGCAAGAGAAATGATCAGGTTGAATCCAAACATAATATTGTACCAGGGAGCAAACAGTAATCCGTTCTCTTCTTAGAACCATAACATCACAATGCAAAAGGCAAAACCCAGAAATCTTACAACCTACCCCCGTGAAATGCCTGTTTCCCTCTTGTAAAGACCGGAGAAAGGGTGGCTTCTGCTTATACAGAGTCAGATGCTATGCTGGAAATTTAATTGCTAGATAATCCATCTCCGCAGTAAATTCATTCTTTGTTTAATCCGGAGTCCCTTTTCTTTTGCGATGTGTCATTGAGAGAGGTGGCTATTTATTCTCGCCAGAGTCTCCCTGAGGGGCAACGTAAAACCAACCACCAGGATTACTTTTTTATAAACAGAAATGCAACGTTATGTCTTTCGGAATATGTTTCATGCCATAAAGTCATTGCACTATCCATATTTCTTATATGCTTATTTTCAATCTATTTTTTTTTTCAGTACCTATGAATGAGTTTACTTAAATGTTATAGAGGAGGACACTATAGGGATGTTAAAGGATTGTGTGAAAGTTAATGTGGCATCTAAAAGAATCATAGAATAGTTTTTATTGTCTATGTATTGTACCAATACACAAAAATTAATCCATTATCATTAAGGCTAAAATTATGTCACAGAGACGACGGAATCCGTGACTTCAAGAGACCTCCGTGAAACTTTCCGCTTCAGCCCAAGGGTGGGGGCCAGAGTTCTCAGCTACCGTGGGTAGCAAAGGGACCTCTCAGCTCCCAGTCGTGGGACCCTTAGCTCCTACTGTGGGCAGCAGGGGGCCCTCCACAGCTCTGAGCCACTGTGTGTGGGGTTGGGACCCTGGTACTCTTAGCCACCGCAGGTGGTGGGGTACCCTGGATCTCCCATCCGCTGTGGGAATCTGAAGGATCCCGGAGACACAGCAGCAGTGGGTGCTGGAACCCCCGGCCCTTTACCCATTTTTTCACAGTTATTTTTAGTAAAAGTCAGGGACAGGTCACAGGCTATCGTGAGTCTTTGTTCATTGCCCGCGACCTGTCTTTGACTTTTACTGAAAATAACTGTGAAAAAATGGGTTAAGGGCCAGGGGTTCCAGCACCCACTTGACCAAATCTTAACCTAAACGATCGTTACTCTCTAATATCCTAACTCAAATCATCTAAAAAAACCTGGTAGGGGGCACAAATATGCTTGCTCAGCCAGAGTCCTAAAATGCCCAGTTATAGCTCTGACCACAGGCTGAGTTGTAAAGTTGTTCCCTGTTACACCGCGCTACAAGACAAGGCTAGTACCATGTCTGGTTACAAAATGTTTGCATCCTTGGATCTAAGCATCAACAATAAAAAGTTGGCTAATATCGTGATTCACTTTCACTGTCCTTATATGTGAGGAAAATATTTCTCCAAAGGAATTACAAGTCTGTCAATTTCTATCTTTTCCATGAGTGCGGTAGCCTTGGAAATCTCAATGCACAATTCAAGCATCAAAAACTTGCTTCAAGTCATAGCATCCATTGGGCTGAAGTCACCAGGTGTACTGTGTGCACTACTTTTTCTTTCCTTGTAAACACGTCTCTCTAATGGGTCACAGTTACCCAATGGTAATGAATTCTTTCAGGTTTGTAAAACGAGGTACAGGGCAGGTTCTCTCTCTAACATGGCCTTCTTTATACATGAGGATATTAATGCTCCAAAGGAATTACAAGTGTGTATATTTCAAGCTTGTTCATGTGCAGTGTAGGAATAAAAATCTCAATATAGAATTGAAATGGGAAAAATTTTGGTACAAGAGAATTTAATTCTGCTCAAGTGTAAATAGCCACCACTGAAACAACAACTACAAATAATGGGAGTTAAAGTGCATTGTAAGACTCTAGATGGTTGATCATTGATCACACTTAGATGAGAAGATGTTTCACCCCAAAGTTCCCCCAAAACCCATCTAAACAAAATAAAAAATAAAAAAATCCAGAATGAGCCTCTCTAAGAGTTACTCTCAGATTAGTGATGTCTTTGGAAGCCATGAATGGGAAGTATCCAGTAGGGGTCAGGAGATACAGGTTAGTGTTTGGCATGAGTAGTTCCAACTATTGGGGTTCATTTCTGACTCTGCCAATCGCTCCCTATCTGACCTTCACCTGAATATGCCTCTGTTTACTCCTATTGCAAACCGGTATAATTTTAACATGCAGGGTGGACTGTCTGAAGCTTCCTCTGATCTAAGCATTTCAAAGCACTTCACAAACACACATCATGTTTTATATGGCCAAAGAGGTGTATTATTATAATGGTAGTAACTTTTACTGGAATTAGATGTTCCAATATTAAAGATTAGATTCAGTTTAAAAATGCATGTCAAGGTCTCAGATGTCATTCCAGTGTTCAGTTCATGATTCCTAGCCTCTGAAATTGGGGTTCTTTGATTTTTGTTCAATGAACCTTTGCATTTCCCGTTTAGATATTGTGACAGCATACCCCCTAAGGCTTTATGGGGGGGGGGGCTCATAAATATATGTATAATATAACTGGAATAGGGTTTTGCTACATAGGCCATGTAACATATCTATGTAAAGGTTATGATCTACTGTTTATGTTCATCCTAGTTGTATGCAGGCACCATTTGTGTGTTCAAAGTTATGAACATTGGCTATATAATTGCTTGATTTCTAAGTGGCCTCAGTTAGAACATTTGATCACTTCTTGGGAAAGGAATGTGCAAATTAAGTGTTCAATCAAAGAGCACTTAACAGAAAAAAGAGCTTGGAAGACTGCAATCCACATAAGAAGTCTACCTGAGGACGTTCAAGGTAGCATGTGGGTAATGGCTGCTACCTGCAAGTCCTGAGTCATGCATGGGCATGTGACCTGCCCATGTGATTCCGAATCTCCATTTTGTGACTGGATTCTACAGAGGGTGAGGAGGGGG
>QXTE01000770.1:27783-61885 GCA_003942145.1 Platysternon megacephalum
AGCATGTGGGTAATGGCTGCTACCTGCAAGTCCTGAGTCATGCATGGGCATGTGACCTGCCCATGTGATTCCGAATCTCCATTTTGTGACTGGATTCTACAGAGGGTGAGGAGGGGGTCTCCACCCACAAGAGACAGTCTATTTAAACCCGTGGGAGACCCCTCCATTTTGTCTTCAGCTGGCTAAAGAAGGAGCCTCTCCATCCCCCCAGGGTACTCGAAGGAAACTGGAACAAAGGACAGTAACTACAGGGGGTGTGAGTAACTGCTGGACCCAGGCTAAAAGAAGATTAGCCTGTAAAAGGGAACATTTTGGAACTGGTGAGGATCTTATCTGTATTTAGTGCAATTAGACATAGATTTGCGCATTTTATTTTATTTTGCTGGGTAACTTACTTTATTCTGTCTGTTACTACTTGGAATCACTTCAATCCTACTATCTGTATTTAATAAAATCACTTTCTACTTATTAATTAACTCAGAGAATGTATTAATACCTGGGGGAGCAAACAACTCTGCATATCTCTGCATATCTCTCTATCAGTGCTATAGAAGGCGAACAATTTATGAGTTTACCCTGCATAAGCTTTATATAGGGTAAAACGGAGTTGGGCATCTGAGTGCTAAAGACAAGCACACTTCTGTGAGCTGTTTTCTCAGGTAAACCTGCAGCTTTGGGGCAGGTAATTCAGACCCTGGGTCTGTGTTGGAGCAGACGGGTGTGTCTGGCTTCAGCAAGACAGGGTGCTGGAGCCACTGAGCTGGCAGGGAAAACAGGAATAGAAGTAGTCTTTGCACATCGGGCGGCAGCTCTCAAGGGGGTTTCTGTGATACAACCCGTCACATATCTATTTTAAAGGTGAAAGGTAGATGCTGAACCAGTGTAAAGGAGGACAGTTCTATTGAAGGAAGGCACTTTACTCAACCTGGGCTAGAGAAAACCTTGTTTGGAGTGTATCTTTCTGTGCACACTCAGCACCAAACCCACAGATGCTCATATCGAGTATACAGTGAAATCAATGGCAAACATCAGCTATTGCATCCCCATCCATGAGCAGCCAAGAGAAGTGGGTCTTGTGAGAGACTTCAGCTAATAAAGAAAAGGAAGAAGCACAACACTGACAGAGTTAAAGAGAACTTCTTCAATGGCCAGATCGCTGTGGGATTAATTTGAAGTCTGATCAACCTAGGGCATTCTGCCAGCCCCTTCTCCGACCACGTTTTTCAGCCAGAATTAGAATGATTTTAAAGTACAAAATTTACCCTCACCAGGATTTCTTCTAACCTGAACAGCATAAAATGCCTCCCCTCAATTGTAGGGCAGAGAATATCATTGAAGTCTATGGAACTGTATTGATGTACACCAGCTCAGCATCCTTTACAAAGCAATGTTGGTTAATGAAAGGGAAAAGCAAAGCTTTCTTGAATGAAAAACCAAACAGCCCCAAATTCAGAGGCTAGGAATCACGAACTGATGACTGGAACGACATCAGAATCTTATCATGCATTTGTAAAATTCATCTCATGCAGCATTTCTCCAATGCGGCCACCAATGGAGTTTTTTGCAGCCCCGACAGCCTCCAAAACTTGGGCAGGGGTTATGGGCGGGGAAAGCAGCAGTCCCTCCCTGCAGTGCCCAGCTGTTGATGCTTGTTAAGGGCTTTTGTTTCGCCCTCTCTAGTTCCTGTCACGCAGACAGAAAGCAGAAGACCAGAAGTCTGAAGTGCAGGCAATGAGATGATGTTTATTGGGGCTCATTCAAGCAAGTATATCCATAGTTCTGCACGCCGGAAGAGCCTTTTCCCCCAGTGTACCAGTTCCCCCCACCTTAGAAGGCATCATTATACCTGCACTACATGCACTTGGTCCCACCTCTGACAATTTATGGTAAGTGTTGGGTCTGGGGGCTTCGGTATCACTTTTTTGTATCCCAGGTCAGGAGGAAAGAATGAGGTTGTGCTTCGGTCAGGGACAGGCATTTCTTTGGCCTTTTAGTGTTTCCTATCCCCATCCCTCTCCAGACTGGCCGCTTGACCTTATCTCAGGAGAGGAGTTTGAGGCAAGAGTGTCCTTCAAGTGTACACTCGTATATTACACTCCCACCATACCCAGCAACACTTTAGCTCCATCTCTTCCCCCCTCTGCCCTACGCCGTCTGCTTGTGGGCAGATGTAACACACAGTGTGTTTGTTCTTTATTGACACAAATTGGTAAGAATATAAAAATATCAAAAATTCAAATGAGCAAACAAGACCCAAAATTCTTTCTCGGGCAAATAAACTGGCCTGAATACAACATTATCATCACTAACAAACTAACACTCGTGAGTAGCTGTTACCAAGTGCAGTGAGATGTGCCACCTTGGTGTTTGCACTGGCACCTCCAGCATCGATGAGCACCATGCACCATGCAGCCTCCTCAGGGGCTCTGGGCAGTGCCTCTGGATACATGTGGGGCCAGTGTGCGTGGCACTGCAGGCAGCTCTTGTCAGTGGAGATGGCTGTGGCATTTTGTCGTTGGGTGCTCTCCTGGTCACCTGCCCTGCTCGCACCTGCCTGGGGCCTGGGACTCTGCAGGTGATCAGATGGTTCCTGGGACGGGCTCTCGCTGAAGGGCCGGGGGAGGCAGGGCCAGACAGATGTTTTGTCAGAGCAGCCATCAGCAAGAGTTAGTGGCTGCACTCTGAGGTGACCAAAAATTTTGTTGTGAGCACCCCTGCCCTAAACATACCTCTGCTGGTAATACATGAATAGACCTGGGTCCATGGATGGTTTACATTAATGCAGATTTCCCTATAGCTGAGACAGAGTGGCAAATGCACCAATTAGTTCTACCAGCCAGAGGTTTGATTAGGGTATTACTTTTAGCTGCCTTGCTGGTCACGGGCTCACAGCTGTATGGTGAAAGAGACGGGCTTGGCTGGTTGAGCCAGACTCCTATTAAATAGAGGGCAAAGGGAGAAAAGTAAAGACAAGTGCAAAGCACTTCACTTAGGAAAAAAATCCAATGCACGTGAGATGCTGTCTGGAGAGACTCATGACATGAGCGCTGTCCTCAGGGCAGACTGTCAAAAAGCAGGGCAGAGACCCTAACTGGCGCTATGTTCTATAACAGGGGTAGGAAACCTATGGCACGTGTGCCAAAGGCGGCACGTGAGCTGATTTTCAGTGGCACTCACACTGCCCGGATCCTGGCCACCAGTCTGGGGGCCTCTGCATTTTAATTTAATTTTAAATGAAGCTTCTTAAACATTTTAAAAACCTTATTTACTTTACATACAACAATAGTTTAGTTATATATTATAGACTTATAGAAAGAGACCTTCTAAAAACGTTAAAATGTATGACTGGCACGCGAAACCTTAAATTAGAGTGAATAAATGAAGACTCGTCACACCACTTCTGAAAGGTTGCCGACCCCTGTTCTATAATTATATTTCTCCAACCCAGTACCGAGTGTGAACTTCTAAAATACTACAATGGTTTTATAATAGAGTCACAGGAAGTCCCCTTAGACACTGCAGTCTATCTCACTTCCCAGGCAAGCTGGACTGTGTGATAAATGATGGTAACTCCCAGCAAAAATCACAAAACAGTCACGTTACAGCCAGTCCCACACTCACCCAGGTCGATTTGCATCCCAGATCTCACACCAAAGACAAGACTGATAGTCAATTCTACAGTAAACTAACTAAAGTTTATTAGCGAAGAAAAAAGAATGAGAGCTATTGAGATGTTAAAGCAGATAAAAATATATGTACAGGTTAGTCACAGTCTATAATTCCTAAAGGTAGCAGAGATTTGGGAAACTGGCAGTTTCCCAAAAGTCTTTTAGAGCGACCCAGAGAAACTCTTCTTCTCATTCCGTTATTCTGCCTGTTAGAATCCAACCAGTCCAGAGATGAACAATTTTTCCTTGAGTCCATACCACTCCGTTAAGTATCTAGATTTTAAAAAACCCAACTCTGCTACAAGAAAATGCAAAACTGAAAATAACAAAACGTAAATGTCTCTTCCCCACGATCACATTTACAGAAAAGTTGGTGACTCACACTCGTTGAGACAATTTAATTAAAACAGTTTGGCTAAAAACACACATTCAAAGTGTAAAATTGAAATAAAAGAAATTACTTTTCCCTCCCAGTTTCCCCTGTAATTAACATTCCCCATGCGGCCCTGTTGGAGGTTGGAACAATATCACTGACCTGCTGCAAAATGCTTCCGAGTTCAGACAAACAGCCTGTTTCCTGCTCCTGGGCTCAGCTTCTCCCAGCCGCACAGGGCCTGGCGCAAAGCAGCTGCCCTCATGTAGCCTGCCCCCAGTGACAGGGACCCTATTGGAGCAGACCCTAAACTGCCACACCCAATTCCAGAAGCTTCTGGATGGGGAGTGCTAAATCTGCCTAGCGACAATGACCCAGACACAACTCACTCCTATCCACCCCTGCCCCCACCATAGAGCTCTTAAAGAGATAGCTCCCTGTTAGGCCCCTGGGTTAATCTGCAGCAAGGGAGGTTTCGGTTAGCTCAGTTGTCACCAACGGGTTGATCGTGATCCACTGGTCGATCCTAGAGAATCTCCTAATTGATCGCGATCTCCGGTGGTGTAGCACGGCTGTCGCTAAGGCAGGATCCCTGCCTGCCCCGGCCCCACGTCGCTTCCGGAAGTGGCCAGTGCAGCCCCGTGGCGCCGGGGGCAGGGGAGCAGGGCTCTCCCTCCGCGTGCTGCTCCTGTCTGCATGCACTGCCCCCACCGGGATCGGGTAGCTGTGGCCAATGGGTGCTGTGCGGGTGGTGGATGCAGAGAGGGGCAGTGCGTGGAGCCACGTGCTCCCTGCCTCCCCCTCAGGGGCCGCAGGGGTGCATTGGCCCCTTCTCCGAGTGGCTTGGGGCCAGGGTAGGCAGGGAGCCTGCCTTAGCCTTGCTGCACAGCCAACCAGGAGCTGCCCAAGGTAAGTGCCACCAGGCGGGAGGCCGCACCCCAACCCCCAGCCCTGAGCCCCCTCCCAGAGCCAGCACCCCATACTGCCTCCTGCACCTCAAACTGCCTCCTTCATCCCAATCCCCAGCCCTGACCCTCCTCTCAGAGCCAGCACCCCACACCTCAGCCTGCAATCCAAACCGCTGCCCCAGCCCTGTCCCCCCTCCCAGAGCCAGCACCCCGCACCCCAACCTGCAACCCAACACTCTGCCCCAGCCCGGAGACCCCTCCTGCACCCAAACTCCCTTCCAGAGCTTGCAGCCCTCACCCCCCTCCTGCACCCCAACCCCATACCCCAGGCTCAGCCCTGCGCCCCCTCCCACACTGCGAACCTCTCAGCCCCAGACCAAAGCCCGCACCCCTCCCAAACCCCAAACCCAGCCTGGTGAAAGTGAGTGAGGGTGTGGGAGAGTGAGCAATGGAGAGAGGTGGGGATGGAGTGAGCGGGGCAGGGCTTTGGGGAAGGGGTGGGGTAGATCCTGGGTTGCCCTTAAATTCAAAATGTGATCTTCGGCATAAAAAGGTTGGAGAACACTGGGTTAGATATTAGGAAAAACCAACTCTAAAGGTAGTTAAGCTCTGGAATAGGCTAACCAGTGGCTACAGCTTTATTCACCATTTTTAGCAGATTTGTTTTTCCCAGACAAATCTTGACAGACTGTGGTACAAATTCCATGTCTGTAGTCTTTCAAAAGTCATGGGAATTATGTGGAGCAAAGCATATAAAGGCCGCTCCCCAAACCAAGAAACAAATGGGTTCGCGAAAAGATTTAATGGAACTTTAAAAGCCATGCTAATAACATACGTCTCCAGGCATGAGAATGAGTGGGACGTTTTACTTCATTATTTGCTCAATGTGGACAGAAGTGTTCCCCGAGAATCTATTGGCTTTGCCCCCTTTGATCTCCTATCTGGGAAGCAGGTTAGGGGAGCCTTAGATTTGATTGGAGGCTCTGGGGAGGGCAGTACTGAGGAAAGAGGACAGCCTGTAGGGGAGTATGTCACTCGTTTTAAGGAGAATTTACAGGTAATGAGGAATTGAGGGAAACAGACCCTTGAAAAAAGTCAAGGAACTCAGCAAGTTTATTATGGTCAGCAAACTGAAGAAAGATCATTTGACACTGGTGATTTGGTGTTAGTGCTGACCCCAGTGATGGGGAAAAAAAAGGAAGGATAATTGGGAAGGACCTTTTAAGGAGATTGAAGGGGTGAATGCCGTCACATCTGATATAAGGAAGCCCAGTGGCAGAGGAATGGTGCAAACCGTGCATATCAATAGATTAAAACTTACTCTGAAAGGGAGATGGCAGTAAATTTGGGGCCATTTAGGGATCTGGGTCAATAATCTGTCAGGGACGGTACTTGGTCCTGCTGTGAAGGCACGGGACTGGACTTGATGACTTTTCAAGGTCCCTTCCAGTTCTATTAGATAGGTATATCTCCATATTAAAAAAAAAAATCCCACCCCAAAGCAGGAAATGCTGGCCCCTTAAAGCACCACACACAGATATTTTCCTCACCAGGTTTAGCTGCCCTAGAAAGAGGACAGTTACGGGGAATTCTCCTGTAGCTCAAGTTTGCAGATGAAAGAGCTGCAGGGTGTAATGTGCACATCAGACCACGTGGAGTTAAGAACAAACTGACTGTGAAAAACAGCGGAAAAATATTAAATCAATGGAAGGAGTTATCGAAATTTGGTCTGGAACTAATTAGACCTTCAAGAACAAAGGGCCGCTCGACTCCTCCAGGCGGTCTAAAAAACGGTCTGAAAACACTCATGGCTCAGGAGTCTTCTAACCACTTTTACTTATTCTCCTCTGTGAACTAAAAAAGTCCTGTTCCACTCACTCTCTCCAGAACCATTCAGACGATGTGCTAAGGATCCGTTTAATTTAGGACTGAATCTTGCACAGACCCTCTGTGATTCATAACCACGGGGAGGGTTTAGGGTTTTTCCATTTTTTTTTTCATTATCGGGTTGCAGGTGTTGGTTTTTTCAGGCTTCAGAAATTAATGTTTGGATTTTCAGAGCAAGACATGCATTTGGGACAGTAGATCCTGCTGATTTTAGTTGGAACTTGGGCATTCAAATCCCCTAGGGAGCTCTGAAAAAATCTCACCCCCAATTTTTAATTCAGGATTTTGGAAGAAACTCCCTAAATTTGCTCTCTAAAGGACTGATTCATTGTTCTTCTGCTTTCTTCTGAAGCAGCTGGTGAGTGACACTCAGTGAGACAGGATACTGCCTGAGATGGGCCACTTGTCTCTTCCAGCCTGGCAATTGCTACGTTCTCATGTGAAGAAGTAATTCTAGGTGCAGATCCTCGTCTGCTCTAAGTGTGGCGCCAGCGAAGCCAGTGGAACAGAGCAGATTTGCACCAGGGGAGGGGGGGGCATTTATATTTTGTTTGGATCAAATAATTCCACCTTTGTTATTTCATCAGCAAGTGTTGGTGACTCGCTGAGGTTTCCAAACCAAAGCACTAACTTGTGATGCTGGACTGAACTCGTTTGTCCGTAGAGGTTACAGCGTAACAAGGAAACTAGCACTGTTAATGCTATTCCAGCCATGTTCTATGTGGCATTTTTTTTAACGGACTGGAAATCCCAAGCTGTGATAAATGAAGAGGCGGTGCGGGGGTGGGGGGGTGTAGCTCCCTTTTATGGACACCCAGCCAGCCAGGAGCTATAAAATCCCTCTTAGTAGCTGTTCTCTAATTGCTCTCCCTATGAAGGGTAAAAAAGTCTCACTGCTCTGTATAGGTAAAGGGAAGTGAGTGGGCACCTGTCCAAAGGAGCCAATGGGAAGGGTAGAACTTTTAAAATTTGAACAAGACTCCCCTTTTGTCTGTCTGTCTGTCGTTGTTCTCGGGGAGAGGCAGACAAGGGGCAGTTATGCTGTGAGAAGCTTGAGCCAGGTATGAAAAATCATCGGTATCATACCTAGAAACTATTCATCTAAAACCCCAGATATGTAATTAGATCAGTAAATGTCTAGGAAGACACGATTATGTAAGAGAGCAGTATGACTGCTCAGAGCTCCAGTACGAAACTGCAGAAAAACCTGAGTGTCTCTGGATTAAATTTAGAAGTATGAACAACAAGGGTAATGTCGTGGTGGGAGTCTGCTACAGACCCCCAGACCAGGGGGATGAGGTGGACGAGGCTTTCTTCCAGCAACTAACAGAAATTGCTAGATCACAGGCCCTGGTTCTCATGGGTGACTTTAATCACCCTGATATCTGCTGGGAGAGCAATACAGCAGCTCACAGACAATCCAGGAAGTTTCTGGAAAGTGTAGGGGACAACTTCCTGGTGCAAGTGCTGGAGGAACCAACTAGGGGAAAAGCTTTTCTTGACCTGCTGCTCACAAACAGGGAAGAAATAGTAGAGGAAGCAATAGTGGATGGGAACCTGGGAGGCAGTGACCATGAGATGGTCGAGTTCAGGATCCTGATACAAGGAAGAAAGGAGAGCAGTAGAACAGAGACCCTGGACTTTAGAAAAGCAGACTTTGACTCCCTCAGGGAACTGATGGGCAAGGTCCCCTGGGAGAATAACATGAGGGGGAAAGGAGTAGAGGAAAGCTGGCTGTATTTTAAAGAAACCTTATTGAGGTTGCAGGAACAAACCATCCCCATGTGTAGGAAGAAAAGTAAATATGGCAGGCGACCAGCTTGGCTTAACAGTGAAATCCTTGCTCGTCTTAAACACAAAAAAACAGCTTACAAGAAGTGGAAGATTGAACAAATAACCAGGGAGGAGTATAAAAGTATTGCTCAGGCATGCAGGTGTGAAATTAGGAAGGCCAAATCACACTTGGAGTTGCAGCTAGCCGGAGATGTTAGGAGTAACAAGAAGGGTTTCTTTAGGTATGTTAGCAACAAGAAGAAAGTCAAGGAAAGTGTGGGCCCCTTGCTGAATGAGGGAGGGAACCTAGTGACAGAGGATGTGGAGAAAGCTAGTGTACTAAATGCTTTTTTTGCCTCTGTCTTCACAGACAAGGTCAGCTCCCAGACAGCTGCACTCTGCAGCACGGTATGGGGAGGAGGTGACCAGCTCTCTGTGGAGAAAGTAGTAGTTCGGGACTATTTAGGAAAGCTGGACGAGCACAAGTCCATGGGGCCGGATGCGCTGCATCCGAGGGTGCTAAAGGAGTTGGCCGATGAGATTGCGGAGCCATTGGCCATTATCTTTGAAAAATCATGGCGATCGGGGGAGGTCCCGGACGACTGGAAAAAAGCTAATGTAGTGCCCATCTTTAAGAAAGGGAAGAAGGAAGATCCAGGGAACTACAGGCCAGTTAGTCTCACCTCAGTCCCTGGAAAAATCATGGAACAGGTCCTCAAGGAATCAATCCTGAACCACTTAAAGGAGGGGAAAGTGATCAGGAACAGTCAGCATGGATTCACCAAGGGCAAGTCATGCCTGACTAACCTAATTGCCTTCTATGATAAGATAACCGGCTCTGTGGATGAGGGGAAAGCAGTGGATGTGCTATTTCTGGACTTTAGCAAAGCTTTTGATACAGTCTCCCACAGTATTCTTGCCAGCAAGTTAAAGAAGTATGGGCTGGATGAATGGACGGTAAGGTGGATAGAAAACTGGCTAGATGGTCGGGCTCAACGGGTAGTGATCAATGGTTCCTTGTCTAGTTGGCAGCCGGTATCAAGTGGAGTGCCCCAAGGGTCGGTGCTGGGGCCGGTTTTATTCAATATCTTCATTAACGATCTGGAAGATGGTGTGGACTGCACCCTTAGCAAGTTTGCAGATGACACTAAACTGGGAGGAGTGGTTGATACGCTGGAGGGTAGGGATAGGATACAGAGGGACCTAGACAAATTAGAGGATTGGGCCAAAAGAAATATGATGAGGTTCAACAAGGACAAGTGCAGAGTCCTGCATTTAGGACGAAAGAATCCCATGCACTGCTATAGACTAGGGACCGAATGGCTGGGCAGCAGTTCTGCAGAAAAGGACCTAGGGGTTACGGTGGACGAAAAGCTGAATATGAGTCAACAGTGTGCCCTTGTTGCCAAGAAGGCTAATGGCATTTTGGGTTGTATAAGTAGGGGCATTTCCAGCAGATCGAGGGATGTGATCATTCCCCTCTACTCAGCACTGGTGAGGCCTCATTTGGAGTACTGTGTCCAGTTTTGGGCCCCACACTACAAGAAGGATGTGGATAAATTGGAGAGAGTCCAGCGGAGGGCAACAAAAATGATTAGGGGGCTGGAGCACATGACTTACGAGGAGAGGCTGAGGGAACTGGGATTGTTTAGTCTGCAGAAGAGAAGAATGAGGGGCGATTTGATAGCTGCTTTCAACTACCTGAAAGGGGGTTCCAAAGAGGATGGATCTAGACTGTTCTCAGTGATAGAAGATGACAGAACAAGGAGTAATGGTCTCAAGTTGCAGAGGGGGAGGTTTAGGTTGGACATTAGGAAAAACTTTTTCACTAGTAGGGTGGTGAAGAACTGGAATGGGTTACCTAGGGAGGTAGTGGAATCTCCTTCCTTAGAGGTTTTTAAGGTCAGGCTTGACAAAGCCCTGGCTGGGCTGATTTAGTTGGGTTTGGTCCTGCTTTGAGCAGGGGGTTGGACTAGATGACCTCCTGAGGTCCCTTCCAACCCTGAGATTCTATGATTCTATGATTCTATGATTACGTTTACCCCTTTTATTTCTTTTTGGCTTGTGGATTCCTCGGTGCAAACCCCAGGTGCTTTTGTTTTGCTTGTAACCCTTAAGCTGGATCTCAAGAGAGCTATTCTTGATGCTTAATCCTTGTAGTTTTTTTTTTTTTTTAAATCGAGCAAAAGCCTGAGTTCCCAGATGTATTTTCTTCTTTTTTTATTAATAAAATGTACCTTTTTAAAGAACAGAATTGGATTTTTGTGTCTTAAGAGGTTTGTGCACATGTTGGTTAGTTAGTTGGTGGCAACAGCTGATTTCCGGGGTTTTTTTCTCAGCTCTTCCCAGGAGGAGGGGTGTAAGGGCTTGAGGGTATCCCACAGGAAGGAATTCCCAAATACGCCTGCGTGGGTTCTCAAAGGGGTTTTTGCACTTGGGTGGTGGCAGCAGCATCTACCCATCCAAGGTCAGAGAGAAACTGTAACCTTGGGAGTTTAATACAAGCCTGGAGTGGCCAGTATTAATTTTTAGAGTCCTTGTGGGCCCCCACCTCCTGCACTCGAAGTGCCAGAGTAGGGACTCAGCCTTGACAGTCAGTATGTGCAGCTTTCCTCTGGGAATCCAGGCTGTTACTTATCACTTAATTATCTTCTAGGTCAGGGGTCGGCAACCTTTCAGAAGTGGTGTGCCGAGTCTTCATTTATTCATTCTAATTTAAGGTTTCGCGTGCCAGTCATACATTTTAACGTTTTTAGAAGGTCTCTTTCTATAAGTCTTTAATATATAACTAAACTATTGTTGTCTGTAAAGTAAATAAGGTTTTTAAAATGTTTCAGAAGCTTCATTTAAAATTAAATTAAAATGCAGAGCCCTCCCGACCAGTGGCCAGGACCCGGGCAGTGTGAGTGCCGCTGAAAATCAGATCGTGTGCCGCCTTCAGCACACATGCCATAGGTTGCCTACCCCTGTTCTAGGTGTCTGCAAATTGATTCCTTAATTATTTGCTCCATTGTCTTTCATGACTCCTGCAGATGACTTTGGTGTAGTGTAGTTTTTCTATAAGGGCAGAACTGAGGCAGTCAGTTGTATTTGCAACATACTTTGACCAAGGAGTGGGCGATTCTGTTGGCCAGTAGATGAACACATGTGGGCAAAGTGTCAGAAGAAGATGAATTTCACTGAGTTTTATTGGTGCAATGAAATCCAATATCTCAGTGTAAGCTGAACTAGTTTTGCCCCATTGCCCTAAATCTTGCCAGCTCATCTCCAGCACTGAAAAGTGAGTGCAAAGTTGGTGTCAAGGAGCAGAGCTGCTTGAATGTACAGCTCTCACTAGGCTGTCATAAAAGACTGCTTCCGAGATGGATGCTACGTGCTACATGTCACTGGAGGTCCCATCAGAGGAGAAGAGAAGAATTTCCTGGAAAAAGGAGAATTATTCTAAAAAAGGGCTGCTGACTCCATAATGATGTTTCAGCAGGAGAGTTTAGTATTCAAAATGTTCTCTAATGACATGTCAGAGATTTATTGGTTTAAACATTCAGTCTTAGCATCTGGAGGAGCAGTAGTGATGGAAATGAGATTTGATTTGGTCTGATGGCTCCAGATAAAGCACCCATAACAAATGGTCAGGTGAGTAAAGTTTTCCCAGCATTCGTCTGTATGAATAAACCCTGTTGAAACACCCAAACCCTGGCGAAGGCAAGATCCATAGAACGGGGAGGGTGATTTGATACGTGCACGTTGGGAAGAGCTTTCTAGAGAAGAGCCAAGCTTTCAAACCGCTCTAGAAGCAAAGGCATCCTGTCCTGAAAGTTGCTCTGCCATTCAAGGAGTTCGGGCGAGAGTTAACTGTACTGTGTTAAAACAGGTAATGCAAGGTAGAACTGCACCCCAGTACGGAAACCCAGCATAATGCTGTAAACTACTTCAAGGGCTGAATTCTCCTATCACTCCATGGCTTCAAAAAGTCGCATCTTGAGAAGTGTCTGATGCTGCTGGCTCTTCAGGCATGAATTTCGTCCAGGGCAATGTTTAAAGAAGGAGGGAGGAACAAGGAGAACCAGAAGACGGCTATTATGATGCATCAGAGTTTTTAATGTGAGTGGCATTTGCAGTACACAGTTACAGGAAAAATACTAGAGCAGAAAAAACATATTTTCAGTTTTTCAAGAAGGGCTGCGACCGATCACCCACCTCAATGGGCTGTATTTCACACAAGACGTTCCTTTTTTTTTGTTACAGCTGCAGAGGTTGACAAACAAGTCCCCTTTGCAACCCTTTTAAGTTACTTTTATTACCCCAGTCGGTGAGAAGTGAGACAAAGCAAAACAGAAGCAGAGGACTACGCAGCTTCTCAATTAAACATCTGCCACAGAGAAGGTCAAAGCGAGATGCTAACGATAGGTATTGATGGAAAGGATAGAACACAGAGGGTCCAATTCTCCTTCACAGCAAGGTCTCTTTTTCCCACTCTCAAGGGACCTAAAATGATAATAAATGTAGCTGATGCCTGTCTTAAGGCCCCTATTTCCTTTAAACTGCGGAGTTAGTGTAAACAGCCTGCGTGTAATTCAGAATGAGTCCACATGTGAATAAGATAATCAGCACATGGCTGGGAAAGCTTTGGCAGAAAGAATCACAAAGCGTAACATTAGAAATGCAGCATGACTATCAGACCAAGGTGCTGAGCACACACAGCTCCCACTGAGTTCAACTGGAGCCATGTTTGCCCAGCACTTCGGAAAGCCATGCCCAAAAGATCAGGGGGGAATCTGTATCTTGCTGTTCATTTCCTGGTTCTTCCCTGTTCAACAAATATTCCTGGCAGGTTTAACATGGCCCACAGCTTCCACTGAGGTACCTATGGCAAGATACCCCGGAACCACATAATCCCCCATAACCATAACCACCCAGGTAACCGCCTAATCCCCCATAACCACCTAATCCCCCATAACCGTAATGGCCGCCGTAACCACCGTATCCCCCTAAACCATACAATCCTCCGTAATGGCCTCCATAGCCGAATCCCCCATGACCGAATGAGCCCCCGAAACCGGGTCCGACCACAGGTGCTCCTATGGCTCCCACTCCGCTGTGCTGAGGGAAATTACTGAGAATTGGTCCTGGGAGGGTCACGACAACCGGTGAGGGTCTGATCACCACTTCGGAGTCAGGGCACTGCCTAACGCACGGCTCGTTGCAGCTGCCAGTAACTGGACTGGGCCGGGCCACCCCGCATTCTGGATAGCACAGGCTGGAGAAAGTCATCTTTCCGGGATGGAGGTAAACCTGAAACACACAACAGGGACTAGAGTAAAGAGAAGATACAAGGGCTGGTGGAAGTAAGGCTTCAAAGCTCGATTACAATTGTAGTGAGCTCCTTTCTAGACTAACCTGGGAAACTTTCTTCCGAATATGGCTAAGTGAAAATGGCTAAATGACTTTCTAAAGTTTTGACTTTCTAAAGTTACTGAAAAGATTTCAATACCCTAAAACTATTTCCAATTAATAGGAAATATTTTTCCCAATTGCATATGTTGCTCCTAAAACAAATCATGAATCCACCAGCTCCTGTAACTGCATCACTACACAAGATAATTACGGAAGAACACCCTGATCCCTAATAAATATGACAGTGAGTACATGTAAGACTCAGTCTTACATGAAAATAACCCCTACTGTCACATCTCTAGAGTTGGAAAGCGATTGAGTTGAATTGGACTTACTCAGTTCAATGAGGAGATGAAGTCCGCAGAAGTGTTTAGAAGAGCCCTGAGTGGTGAGGGCTTTTATACTGTTCCTAGGACTGCCTGGAGGATCTGTGATGCTGTTTGTGGAGGCGGTTGTAATTAGTTACCAAACAAACTTGATTGTCTTGCAAAATCCTCCTCTGGATGCAGCTCTTTTCCTCAGGGGTTGTGATTCTTAGGTAATCTGATCCCCAGAGTGCGTGACATGCACTTTGCACTCTTCATCTTTCTTTCATCTTCAAATGGTACGGGCCAACTGCGTTCCTCATGCCATTCCATTGACTTTATTGGTGCTTCAATGAGAATGAATGTCAAGGTGATTCTGAGCAGCATCAGTAGCACAAGTGGGTGTCATGAAAGGAATCCAGGTTGGTCCTTTCCATTCATGCTGGCCATGGTTCAGGGCATTGGGCAGTTCATTTTAACCCTGCCAGGAAGGAGGGAGCCATTTTTCTGCATTCTCAATGGGTCAGACCCAATTCACTTTGAAGTTAATGGGAATCATTCCATTGCCCACCACAATATTTCTTGTCCAGGCCTTAAGTCTGAAATTCACCCTTTGGTTGGGGGATGGTACGATGCCTAGGAACAAATTTAGTCCAAATTTAAACTTTCAAACTGAGTCTTAACAGGGTCTCAAGTGCAGTATGGGCTTTTGTGATGGCTGTCTGCTCCGGGGTGAATCTTACCCTAGGGTGAGTAATACTTGTCCTAACATTGGACCTCCACTTGGGTCACCAATACCGTCACAAAGGGTTGCCTAGAGCAGATTTGCTCATGGGTCAAGGGGAGGGATGGCGGAGAGTGAAAGGAAGCAGTGATCTTTTATGTCAGGATCTCTCCAACCATGAGCAGCCAAGAAAAGGACGTCTTGTGAGACAATGCAGCTGACTGAGCCCAGCAACAAACGGAGGAGAGATGAAAATCACACCTTCTTGAGGAAGGAGGAGATGGCTGTGGGATGAGATTTGACATAAACTCTGCACAGCCATAGGGCATGTTGCAGAAAAGATTCCTGCCAGAATCAGAATGTTATTTAAAGTGTGACAGATGTCCACAAGGGTGGGTTCCATATCCAGGGAATGAGGCAGAGGAGTCTTCCTTTTATTAGGAGGACCTGAACCTCTGTGAAGTTGAAGCAACTGTGCTGATTTACACCAAGGGGGCACCTTCATTTTCAAGTTAAAATATTTTAAAATATACTAAATGCAAAACTACATTCAAATGAAAATGAAACAGCCCCAGATTGTGTGGCTATAAGTTATGACACGCTTAACAGAAGGACGTGGGAGCTTGGCCTCCATTTTGTTTAAAGTGACTCTATTATTCAGTGCAGAGGTGTCTAATCCCAACAACAATCTATTCGTATTCCAAGAATAGGAACCTTTGCACGTGTGAAACACCAGTGAGCGTTTGTGAGGGGCTTTGAAATCTGGAGTTCTGAGGACCCTGAAGAACTTCCAGCCCCAACACCCTGACTCTCTATGTCTCTATGATTGAGAGGCGTAGAAACAGAGGGACGTAGAGATGACCTGGGGGTCAATGGCAGGAACAGAAGTACAACCCAATACTTCTGACTCCTCCTACCACAGGCAGGGCTGTCATTAGAGAGGGGCGAGCGGGTCAGACGCCGAGGGCGTAGAGCTACTGGGGCGCAAAAATGGGGCAGATCAAGTGTAGTGGCCTCCCCGGTCCCGCAGGATCGGACCCAGCAGTGTCCAGATGGAGCCCAGGGTGCTCAGAGCCCCCCTGCCCATAAGGATCACGGNCGGGTCAGACTCCGAGGGCGTAGAGCTACTGGGGCGCAAAAATGGGGCAGGTCAAGTGTAGTGGCCTCCCCCGTCCTGCAGGATCGGGCCCAGCAGTGTCCAGATGGAGCCCAGGGTGCTCAGAGCCCCCCTGCCCATAAGGATCACGGGCCCAGGGGCCCAGGCAATTGCAGGCTCCCGGGCACTAGGACGCTAATGGGGGTCAGAGAGGCAGGGTGCTGAGCACTGGTTGGCTCCTACTGAGCGTGCTCATTGCTCAGTCACATCTGCTGAAGCTGCTGCGCTTGCTGGCGATTAAGAAGGTGAAAGGGGGGAAATTGCGGGGGATGGGCAGTGTCTAAGCAGGGGGAGATAACTGACTGCATGGGGGCAGGAGGATCAAACAGCTGGAGGCAGGGGCAGAAGAGGGCCAAAGAGAAAAATTGGAGGGGGGGGGGCAGGAGCCGAGGTTCAACCCAGGGGTGAGAGGCTGCCAGAGGGTGGCAGAGGGCAAAGCCCCAGCACAGGGCGGGGCAGAGGGGGTAACAGATACCCCCATGGGATGAGCCGCCTGCCCTGTTGGGGGGTGCGGGCAGTCGGCCTTCCAGGCTTAGCAGGAAGTGTTCAGACAGGAGAAATGAAGCAGTCCTGGCCGTCTTAGTCAGCACTCAGCAGGGGTAAAACACGCCCTGCTCCCCCCTTTTGCTCTGTGTTCCTTTTACTGGGACCTGCCCTTACTTGTTGCTGCTCCAGCCTGATTCAATCCTTATGACAGAGAACAGAAGAAGGAGCCTCCCTCCGACCCACTGGGATAACGCTCCATTAACTGGCCAGCAAGGGGCCCTCACATATCAGGAAATTAACACCTTCAGCGCAGCCTGGCCCATGATGCTGAACACACC
Source organism: Platysternon megacephalum (assembly GCA_003942145.1). Taxonomy (NCBI): domain Eukaryota; kingdom Metazoa; phylum Chordata; order Testudines; family Platysternidae; genus Platysternon; species Platysternon megacephalum. Next base: position 44,796 of record QXTE01000770.1, read on the forward strand.
CAGGCTTTTCTTTTAAAAGGCCTCTAATTTTGGGCTAGGGACAATTTTCTTAAATGGAGATATACCAATCTCCTAGAACTGGAAGGGACCCCGAAGGGTCATCGAGTCCAGCCCCCTGCCTTCACTAGCAGGACCAATTTTTGCCCCAGATCCCTAAGTGGCCCCCTCAAGGATTGAACTCACAACCCTGGGTTTAGCAGGCCAATGCTCAAACCACTGAGCTATCCCTCCCCCCTTTCAGTTGTGCCAAGTCAGCTAAAAATACAAGCCATTGCCTGTCCACGTGAAGAGACCATTGGGGAAATCTGCATTGGGTGCAGAGCTGGACGGGGCTGCTGGTGGGGCATAAACTGGCAAAGACGCATGTCCACTGTGACCTGTGCTTGTAGCATTCAGGGCTGTGACCAGCCAGTCTGTTCCTGAGATCCTTCGCTATGTCCATCTAGCCACCATAACCAGGGCATTGGCGTTGTTGCACACTGAAGCACAGCATAATCCCATTTCACAATCACCACAGCCAGGTACCTTCTTCTCTCCTCACACTTTGGTGTGAGGGGCCTCACCTGGCCAGAGGTCAAATGTCATCGAATCAGGGGGTTAGAAGGCACCACAAGGGCATTGAGTCTAACGCCCTGCCAAGATGCAGGATGCCTCTTATCAGCTGTCACAACATATCTTCCGCCAGGCTGCTATAATCCTTCACCTTGAAAGGGGCATAATCGCAATTTGCTTGGCAGGATTCAGCAAGAGAAATGATCAGGTTGAATCCAAACATAATATTGTACCAGGGAGCAAACAGTAATCCGTTCTCTTCTTAGAACCATAACATCAGAATGCAAAAGGCAAAACCCAGAAATCTTACAACCTACCCCCGTGAAATGCCTGTTTCCCTCTTGTAAAGACCGGAGAAAGGATGGCTTCTGCTTATACAGAGTCAGATGCTATGCTGGAAATTTAATTGCTAGATAATCCATCTCCGCAGTAAATTCATTCTTTGTTTAATCCGGAGTCCCTTTTCTTTTGCGATGTGTCATTGAGAGAGGTGGCTATTTATTCTCGCCAGAGTCTCCCTGAGGGGCAACGTAAAACCAACCACCAGGATTACTTTTTTATAAACAGAAATGCAACGTTATGTCTTTCGGAATATGTTTCATGCCATAAAGTCATTGCACTATCCATATTTCTTATATGATTATTTTCAGTCTATGTTTTTTTTCAGTACCTATGAATGAGTTTACTTCAAGGTTATAGAGGAGGACACTATAGGGATGTTAAAGTTAATGTGGCATCTAAAAGAATCATACAATAGTTTTTGTTGTCTAAATATTGTACCAATACACAAAAATAAATCCATTATCATAAAGGCTAAGATGATGTCACAGAGATGACGGAATCCGTGACTTCCAAAGACCTCCGTAAAACTTTGCGCTTCAGCCCAAGGGTGGGGGCCAGAGTTCTCAGCTACCGTGGGTAGCAAAGGGACCTCTCAGCTCCCAGTCGTGGGACCCTTAGCTCCTACTATGGGCAGCAGGGGGCCCTCCACAGCTCTGAGCCACTGTGTGTGGGGTTGGGACCCTGGTACTCTTAGCCACCGCAGGTGGTGGGGTACCCTGGATCTCCCATCCGCTGTGGGAATCTGAAGGATCCCGGAGACACAGCAGGAGTGGGTGCTGGAACCCCCGGCCCTTTACCCATTTTTTCACAGTTATTTTTAGTAAAAGTCAGGGACAGGTCACAGGCTACCGTGAGACTTTGTTCATTGCCCGTGACCTGTCCCTGACTTTTACTAAAGTTAACTGTGACCAAATCTTAACCTAAATGATCGTTACTCTCTAATATCCTAACTCAAAACTGTAGGGGGCACAAATATGCTTGCTCAGCCAGAGTCCTAAAATGCCCAGTTATAGCTCTGACCACAGGCTGAGTTGTAAAGTTGTTCCTTGTTACACCGCGCTACAAGACAAGGCTAGTACCATGTCTGGTTACAAAATGTTTGCATCCTTGGATCTAAGCATCAACAATAAGAAGCTGGTTAATATTGTGATTCACTTTCACTGTCCTTATATGTGAGGATAATATTTCTCCAACGGAATTACAAGTCTGTCAATTTCTATCTTTTCCATGAGTGCGGTAGCCTTGGAAATCTCAATGCACAATTCAAGCATCAAAAACTTGCTTTAAGTCATAGCATCCATTCGGCTGAAGTCACCAGGTGTACTGTGTGCACTACTTTTTCTTTCCTTGTAAACACATCTCTCTAATGGGTCACAGTTACCCAATGGTAATGAATTCTTTCAGGTTTGTAAAATAAGTTACAGGGTAGGTTCTCTCTCTAACATGGCCTTCTTTATACATGAGGATTATAATGGTCCAAAATTACAAGTGTGTATATTTCAAGCTTGTTCATGTGCAGTGTAGGAATAAAAATCTCAATATGGAATTGAAATGGGAAACATTTTGGTACAAGAGAATTTAATTCTGCTCAAGTGTAAATAGCCACCACTGAAACAACAACTACAAATAATGGGAGTTAAAGTGCATTGTAAGACTCTAGATGGTTGATCATTGATCTCACTTAGATGAGAATATGTTACACCCCAAAGTTCCCCCAAAACCCATCTAAACAAAATTTAAAAGAAGAATCCAGAATGAGCCTCTAAGAGTTACTCTCAGGTTAGTGATTTATTTGAAAGCCATGAATGGTAAATATCCAGTAGGGGTCAGGAGATACAGGTTAGTGTTTGGCATGAGTAGTTCCAACTATTGGGGTTCATTTCTCCCATTGCAAACAGGTATAATTTTAACATGCAGGGTGGACTGTCTGAAGCTTCCTCTGATCTAAGCATTTCAAAGCACTTCACAAACACACAGCATGTTTTATATGGCCAAAGAGATGTATTATTATAGTGGTAGTAACTTTTTACTGGAATTAGATGTTCCAATATTAAGGATTAGATTCACTTTAAAAATGCAGGTCAAGGTCTCAGATGTCATTCCAGTGCTCAGTTCCTGATTCCTAGCCTCTGAAACTGGGTTTTTTTTATTTTTGTTCAATGAACCTTTGCATTTCCCGTTTATATATATTTTAAAGGTGAAAGATAGATGCTGAACCAGTGTAAAGGAGGACAGTTCCGCCAGCTTCCTATTGAAGGAAGGCACTTTACTCAACCTGGGTTAGAGAAAACCTTGTTTGGAGTGTATCTTTCTGTGCACACTCTGCACCACACCCACAGATGCTCATATCGAGTATACAGTGAAATCAATGGCAAACATCAGCTATTGCATCCCCATCCATGAGCAGCCAAGAGAACTGGGTCTTGTGAGAGACTTCAGCTAATAAAGAAAAGGAATTAGCACAACACAGACAGAGTTAAAGAGAACTTCTTCAATGGCCAGATCGCTGTGGGATTAATTGCAAGTCTGATCAACCGAGGGCATTCTGCCATCCCCTTCTCTGACCACGTTTTTCAGCCAGAATTAGAATGATTTTAAAGTGCAAAATTTACCCTCACCAAGATTTCTTCTAACCTGAACAACATAAAATGACTCCCCTCAATTGTAGGGCACAGAATATCATTGAAGTCTATGGAACTGTACTGATGTACACCAGCTCAGCATCCTTTACAAAGCAACGTTTGTTAAGGAAAGGGAAATGCAAAGCTTTCTTGAATGAAAAACCAAACAGCCCCAAATTCGGAGGCTCGGAATCACGAACTGATGACTGGAACGACATCAGAATCTTATCATGCATTTGTAAAGTTCATCTCATCCAGCATTTCTCCAATGCGGCCACCAATGGAGTTTTTTGCAGCCCCGACAGCCTCCGAAGCATGGGCAGGGGTTGTGGGCGGGGAAAGCAGCAGTCCCTCCCTGCAGTGCCCAGCTGTTGAAGCTTGTTAAGGGCTTTTCTTTCGCCCTTTCTCTAGTTCATGTCACGCAGACAGAAAGCAGAGGACCAGAAGTCTGAAGTGCAGGCAATGAGATGATGTTTATTGGGGTTCATTCAAGCAAGTATATCCATAGCTCTGCACGCCGGAAGAGCCTTTTTCCCCAGTGTACCAGTTCCCCCCTCCTTAGAAGGCATCATTATACCTGTACTACATGCACTTGGCCCCACCTCTGACAATTTATGGTAAGTGTTGGGTCTGGGGGCTTCGGTATCACCTTTTTTGTATCCCAGGTCAGGAGGAAGGAGTGAGGTTGTGCTTCGGTCAGGGACAGGCATTTCTTTGGCCTTTTAGTGTTTCCTATCCCCATCCGCCTCCAGACAGGCTGCTTGACCTTATCTTGGGAGAGGAGTTTGAGGCAAGAGAGTCTTTCAAGTGTACACTCGTATATTACACTCCCACCATACCCAGCAACACTTTAGCGCCATCTCTTCCCCCCTCTGCCCTACGCTGTCTGCTTGTGGGCAGATGTAACACACAGTGTCTTTGTTCTTTGTTGACACATATTGGTAAGAATATAAAAATATCAAAAATTCAAATGAGCAAACAAGACCCAAAATTCTATCTCAGGCAAATATACTGGGAAGAATACTGCATTATCATCACTAACACACTCACACTCCTGAGTAGCTGTTACCAAGGGCAGTGAGATGTGCCACCTTGGTGTTTGCACTGGCGCCTCCAGCATCGATCAGCACCATGCAGCCTCCTCAGGGGCTCTGGGCAGTGCCTCTGGATACATGTGGGGACAGTGTGCGTGGCACCGGAGGCAGCTCTTGTCAGTGGAGGTGGCTGTGGCATTTGTTTGTTGGGTGTTCTCCTGGTCATCTGCCCTGCTCACACCTGCCTGGGGAACGGGCAGCCTGGGACTCTGCAGGTGATCAGATGGTTCCTGGGACGGGCTCTCGCTGAAGGGCCGGGGGAGGCAGGGTCAGAGAGATGTTTTGTCAGAGCAGCCATCAGCAAGAGGTAGTGGCTGCACTCTGAGATGACCAAAAATTTTGTTGTGAGAACCCCTGCCCTAAACATACCTCTGCTGGTAATACATGAATAGAACTGGGTCCATGGATGGTTTACATTAATGCAGATTTCCCTATAGCTGAGAAAGAGCAGCAAATGCACCAATTAGTTCTACCAGCCAGAAGTTTGATAAATTGCTGGTCATGGGCTCACAGCTGTATGGTGAAAGAGACGGGCTTGGCTGGTTAAGCCAGACTCTTATTAAATAGAGGGCAAAAGGAGAAAGGTAAAGACAAGCGCAGAGTACTTCATGTAGGAAAAAAATCAAATGCACATGAGATGCTGTCTGGAGATGTACGGGGAGATTTTGGCAAAGCAGTAAAGTGCCGAAAACCACTATGGCTTATTGTTAAAAAGCAACCTAGACAGCAAGCTGTAAAGTGGCCATGCAGCTTGACCAAGGCAGGGGGGAGGGGGGTTTTGGGTGCCTCAGAAAGGGCAGCTTGACCCCGCGTCCTTCCTGATAAGAATTGTGTTAAAGTTGTTGATACATGCATTTGAAAAGAGCAGGATGTACCCCCAGGAATGTCTATTGGGTCTCAAGGCTGCAGACTCTGGAAAAACCCACACCTGGTTAATCAATCATCAGAAGGAGCCTCTTGCTTGCCCAGTGGAACTGTTTGCTTGACAAGTTTTCTTTAAGGGACATGTCATTCTATTACTAATGTATAAATAAGGGGAAAAAGTTTGAGATAGGTGGGACTCTCCTTTGGGGGACTCTTCGGGACTGGTCTCTCCGTCTGGATGCATCTTGTGTTCCCCACCGGCAGACGGGCTGACGCTGTGCCACTCGAGAGCCACGCTCAGCGTCGGTAATTATCGAGGGTTGGGGGTGTGTTACTAACCTGTTGCGGACGTGTGTAAGTGCTTGAGTCTAAGTAAAGTTTCGCTTTAAGTGAAAGCACTCTTGTGTTGTCCTATGCTGTATAATTAGATGTCTCCAACCCAGTACCAAGTGTGAACGTCCAAAGTACTACAATAGTTTTGTAATAGAGTCACAGGAAGTCCCCTTAGACACTGCAGTCTATCTTACTTCCCAGGCAAGCTGGACTGTGTGATAAATGATGCTGACTCCCAGCAAAAATCACAAAACAGTCACGTTACAGCCAGTTCCACACTCACCCAGGTCGATTTGCATCCCAGATCTCCCACCAAAGACAAGACTGATAGTCAATTCTACAGTAAACTAACTAAAGTTTATTAGCTAAGAAAAAAGAATGAGAGCTATTGAGATGTTAAAGCAGATAAAATATATATGTACAGGTTAGTCACAGTCTATAACTCCTAAAGGTAGCAGAGATTTGGGAAACTGGCAGTTTCCCAAAAGTCTTTTAGAGCGACCCAGAGAAACTCTACTTCTCATTCCGTTATTCTGCCTGTTAGAATCCAACCAGTCCAGAGATGAAGACTTTTTCCTTGTGTCCATACTTATAGTTTCTTCTCACAGAAAAGAAGCTGACAGACTCACTACTGATGTGGGCTCTTTCTCTGATGGCAGAGAGAGGGATGCATTTCAAGTCTTTGATCAGCACACATAATGACCACTTGCCTTCAAATGCACAAGAATTCACAGCTTCCTGTTAAATTTATTCATTTGCATTACAAAAGGCTTCCTTCTCATTGGATGGGTTATTTAGTTACAGGGCTATACACAATGTAAATGTTTGCTATTACATTCTAACTGGGTACAGATAAGTGAAAACAGTGCATGCACCATCCCATTAGTTGTCAGGACGTGTAAACACCAAATTCATTCTTATACATTTAACAATCACTTTCATTTATACTTCTACACAAGTGAATTGGCCTGGCTTCCAGCTGTGAGTTTGTCAGTTCTCAGCTGACACTTGGCTTACCAGACCTGGCACTTGGCTTACCAGCGTCACAGCACAACTACACAATGGGCAATAACTGGATAGGTGGTTGTATGGCTGAAAAGGATCCTGGGTTCCCAAAAGCTTATGTTGAGTTCACCGGAGTCTCAGTTAAAGTCTCTGATCACTAAATCTAGGCAGTCTGCTGAGTCAAAAGCAAGATCTTCCCTCCATTTGCTTGCAGGAATCTTTACTTGGAATCCAGACAGACTCTTCCTCCTCCTCCGCTGAAATCACTGTTAGCCAGTCAGATAACTGATTAACCAACCACCCCAACTCTGTTACAAGTAAATGCAAAACTGAAAATAGCAAAACATAAATGTCTCTTCCCCACGATCACATTTACAGAAAAGTTGGTGACTCACAGTCGTTGAGACAATTTAATGTAAACAGTTTGGCTAAAAACAAACATTCAAAGTGTACAATTAAAATAAAAGAAATTACTTTTCCCTCCCAGTTTCCCCTGTAATTAACATTCCCCATGCGTCCCTGTTGGAGGTTGGAACAATATCACTGACCTGCTGCAAAATGCTTCCGAGTTCGGGCAAACAGCCTGTTTCCTGCTCCTGGGCTCAGCTTCTCCCAGCCGCACAGAGCACAGGGCCTGGCGCAAAGCAGCTGCCCTCATGTAGCCTGACCCCAGTGACCCCGAACCTATTGGAGCAGACCCTAAACTACCACACCCAATTCCAGAAGCTTCTGGATGGGGCGTGCTAAATCTGCCTAGCGACAATGACCCAGACACAACTCACTCCTATCCACCCCTGCCCCCACCATAGAGCTCTTAAAGAGATAGCTCCCTGTTAGGCCCCTGGGTTAATCTGCAGCAAGGGAGGTTTCGGTTAGATCAGTGTCACCAACGGGTTGATCGCGATCCACTGGTCGATCCTAGAGAATCTCCTAGTTGATCGTGATCTCCGGTGGTGTAGCGCGGCTGACGCTAAGGCAGGATCCCTGCCTGCCCCGGCCCCACGCCGCTTCCGGAAGTGGCCAGTGCAGCCCCGATGCCCTGGGGACAGGGGAGCAGGGCTCTCCCTCCGCGTGCTGCTCCTGTCTGCATGCGCCGCCCCCGCAGCTCCCATTGGCTGGGATCGGGTAGCTGTGGCCAATGGGTGCTGTGGGGGTGGTGGATGCAGAGAGGGGCAGTGCGTGGAGCCACGTGCTCCCGACCTCCCCCCCCCCGGGAACCCAGGGGTGCATTGGCCCCTTCTGCGAGTGGCATGGGGCCAGGGTAGGCAGGGAGCCTGCCTTAGCCTCACTTGGCAGCCAACCAGGAGCTGCCCAAGGTAAGGGCCACCAGGTGAGAGGCTGCACCCCAACCCCCAGCCCTGAGCGCCTTCCTGGAGCCAGCACCCCATACTGCCTCCTGCACCCCAAACTGCCTCCTTCATCCCATTCCCCAGCCCCGACCCTCCTCTACGAGCCAGCACCCCACACCCCAGCCTGCAACCCAACCCCCTACCCCAGCCATGTCCTCCCTCCCAGAGCCAGCACCCCGCACCCCCTCCTGCACCCCAACCCCCTGCCCCAGGCACAACCCCCACTGTGAACCCCTCAGCCCCAGACCGCAGCCCTCCCAAACCCCAAACCCCCACCCCAGCCTGGTGAAAGTGAGTGAGGGTGGGGGAGAGCGAGCAATGGAGAGAGGTGGGGATGGAGTGAGCGGGGCAGGGCTTTGGGGAAGGGATGGGGTAGATCCTGGGTTGCCCTTAAATTCAAAATGTCATCTTCGGCATAAAAAGGTTGGAGAACACTGGGTTAGATATTAGGAAAAAAACTAACTCTAAAGCTCTGGGATAGGCTAACCAGTGGCTACAGCTTTATTCACCATTTTTAGCAGATTAGTTTTCCCCAGACAAATCTTGACAGACTGTGGTGTAAATTCCATGTCTGTTGTATTTCAAAAGTCATGGGAATGATGTGGAGCAAAGCATATAAAGGCCGCTCCCTACCACCCACAAACTAATGAGTTCGCGAAAAGATTTAATTGAACTTTAAAAGCCATGCTAAGAAAGTACATCTCCAGGCATGAGAATGATTGAGACATTTTACTTCTTTATTTGCTCAATGCGGACAGAAGTGTTCCCTGAGAATCTACTGGCTTTGCCCCCTTTGATCTCCTGTCTGGGAAGCAGGTTAGGGGAGCCTTAGATTTGATTGGAGGCTCTGGGTAGGGCAGTACTGAGGAAAGAGGACAGCCTGTAGGAGAGTATGTCACTCATTTTAAGGAGAATTTACAGATAATGTGGAATTGAGTGTGACAGACCATTGAAAAAAGTCAGGGAACTCAGCAAGTTTGGTATGATCAGCACACTGGAGAAAGGTCGTTTGACACTGGTGATTTGGTGTTAGTGCTGACCCCAGTGAGGGAAAAGAAAAGGCAGGATTATAGGAAGGACCTTTTAAGGAGGTTGAAGGGGTGAATGCCGTCACATATGACCTAAGGAAGCCCAGCAGCAGAGGAATGGTGCAAACCCTGCATATCAATAGATTAAAACTTACTCTGAAAGGGAGATGGCAGTAAATTTGATTTATTGTGCTGATGATGTGCTATTTCTGGACTTTAGCAAAGCTTTTGATACAGTCTCCCACAGTATTCTTGCCAGCAAGTTAAAGAAGTATGGGCTGGATGAATGGACGGTAAGGTGGATAGAAAACTGGCTAGATGGTCGGGCTCAACGGGTAGTGATCAATGGTTCCTTGTCTAGTTGGCAGCCGGTATCAAGTGGAGTGCCCCAAGGGTCGGTGCTGGGGCCGGTTTTATTCAATATCTTCATTAACGATCTGGAAGATGGTGTGGACTGCACCCTTAGCAAGTTTGCAGATGACACTAAACTGGGAGGAGTGGTTGATACGCTGGAGGGTAGGGATAGGATACAGAGGGACCTAGACAAATTAGAGGATTGGGCCAAAAGAAATATGATGAGGTTCAACAAGGACAAGTGCAGAGTCCTGCATTTAGGACGAAAGAATCCCATGCACTGCTATAGACTAGGGACCGAATGGCTGGGCAGCAGTTCTGCAGAAAAGGACCTAGGGGTTACGGTGGACGAAAAGCTGAATATGAGTCAACAGTGTGCCCTTGTTGCCAAGAAGGCTAATGGCATTTTGGGTTGTATAAGTAGGGGCATTTCCAGCAGATCGAGGGATGTGATCATTCCCCTCTACTCAGCACTGGTGAGGCCTCATTTGGAGTACTGTGTCCAGTTTTGGGCCCCACACTACAAGAAGGATGTGGATAAATTGGAGAGAGTCCAGCGGAGGGCAACAAAAATGATTAGGGGGCTGGAGCACATGACTTACGAGGAGAGGCTGAGGGAACTGGGATTGTTTAGTCTGCAGAAGAGAAGAATGAGGGGCGATTTGATAGCTGCTTTCAACTACCTGAAAGGGGGTTCCAAAGAGGATGGATCTAGACTGTTCTCAGTGATAGAAGATGACAGAACAAGGAGTAATGGTCTCAAGTTGCAGAGGGGGAGGTTTAGGTTGGACATTAGGAAAAACTTTTTCACTAGTAGGGTGGTGAAGAACTGGAATGGGTTACCTAGGGAGGTAGTGGAATCTCCTTCCTTAGAGGTTTTTAAGGTCAGGCTTGACAAAGCCCTGGCTGGGCTGATTTAGTTGGGTTTGGTCCTGCTTTGAGCAGGGGGTTGGACTAGATGACCTCCTGAGGTCCCTTCCAACCCTGAGATTCTATGATTCTATGATCCCTTTAATGGATTTGGTCAGGACGAGCAGGGTAAAGAATCCCCTGGAAAGCCCTGAGTTCAGGGTGGGTTTAAATCCAACCCCAAAGCAGGAAACGCCGGCCCTTTTAAAGCACCACAGAGAGGTATTTTCCTTACCAGGTTTTACTGCCAAGATTGCACACTCCATGCAAACCTCAGGGCCCAGCCCTGCTCCTAGCAGAGCATCCCCGGCGGAAGGGGAAATGCAGAAACAAGTTCAAGAGGAGGTGCAAAGCATGCGTGAAACAGGGGTAATCACTGAGTCAAAAAGCCCCTGGGAGTCTCCTATTGCAATGGTACCTAAACAGGACAAAGCCATGAGAGTGTGACAGACCCAGGGCACAGTCTAGACTAGTGAGTAGCTGTGTCACCCTGGCTCTAACCTGGGGTGCCCTGCACACTGCTCTGCTTATGTAGCCTCCAGGCCTGGACTGCTCAGCAACAGGCTCCAGCACGTCAGTTGCTTCCAGCTTGGTCTGTGTGTGATCTGCAGCCAGCCACAGCTCAGATCTTCCCAGCCTTGTTCATACTGCAGGGTGATGCCAACACACTCCCAGTCCTAGATTTCCCCCCAGAAATGGATGTCCTGTACTGCTCAGCCCTCTCCTGGACAATACAAGCTTAATCTGCAGCAAGGGAGGTTTAGGTGATTTATTAGGACAAACTTGCTAACTATAAGGATAGTTGAGTATTGGAACAAGCTTCCAAGGGAGAGACTATTGGACCCACTCTCCTTTGGTGCAGCTACACAGGACTGAAGGTCCAACTCCAGACTGATGCCCTGGAGCACAGCGCTGCAGGGATATGATATGGAAATTGTCCATATTAAAGGCAAAGGAAATGTGGTGGCAGATGCACTGTCCGGGCAAGAGGGTTCCAAGCTGACGTATACGGATTAGCCAGTGGCAGAGTCAACAGAGTCAGTGTAGGGGGTGAGGTGTGACCCAGGACCCTCAGCAGGCACAGAGTTGCATGGCGTTTTACAGGGATACCCTGGGTTTGATGTGTACACGTAAAGTTTACCAAAGGGTGGCATGTGAGGGCTCTGCCCAGAGCTGGTCATCATAATCGTTGCAAAGCGTACGGACAGATTACGTTTCTGGAATTATGTATGTATCTGTACTGGAAATCATGTTCTTAAGGTCTGGGAGTTCAGGCAGGTCACGGGATGAACATGCTCCTGCCAGGCAGGAAGGAAGAGACCTGTCTCTCTCTTGCTCTCCGGCTGGTCCTGTGTGTATTGGGTATTGTCCGCTTCACAAAGGAGGCCTGTCCACAGACGGAGCCGAATGCTAATCAAGAGCATGTGAAATCAACAGCAAAGAGGCACACAGGAAAAAAAAAATAACCAGCAGGGCAGCACCCTGTTTATCAGTAAGGACCATGGAGCGTTGGAGCATCACTGGGGGGCAGAGGTTACCCCCCTCCCTGCACCCTTCACCGAGGAGACAAGCCGATAGCGTGGCTTCCCTCATGAAAAGAGGAGCACAGCTAGGCCTGGCTGCAAAACACTGCGAGGACTTTGGGTGAGCGTTAGTTAAATACGTCCCGGTTTTACAATGCGGGTTCTGCTTTTATTTTATATGTAACCATTTGTTTCCAGAATTTCTATTTGCTACCATTTGAATCTCTTTGTTAAATAAACTCTGCTTGTTTTCACTCTAAACATGCCTAAGGGCTGTGTGTGAAGTGGTGCCGTGATCTCAGGTGGATCTGGTAAGGTGGGCTGGGCTGTTCCTTCGGGAGCAGTGAATCTTGCGAGTGTCCAGTGGAGCACGGCTGGATGCTCCAGGGAGCCCCTCAGAGGGCTCGGGGGTTGAGGTGGGCCTGTTGCTAACTGGCACAGGGACAGCAGAGCCTGCTTAGGCTGAGAAGGTGGGATTTGTGTTGCCCACGGCAGAAGAGGTATTGAGCTGACCCACGGCCAGGTACAGTCATGGCTTCCCTACATTAGTGCATGTTGTGCTCAGTTCTGGTGTCCGCACTTCAAAAACGATGTTGAAAGATTGGAGAAGGTTCAGGAAAGAGCCAGGAAAAGGATCTCAGCTCTGGACAACCTGTCTTATAGTGAGAGCCGAAGGAAACTCATCCGCTTTAGTTTATCCAAGGGTAGGTTAAGAGAGGACTTGACCATGGTCTACAATTACCCACAGGGGGAAGGGATTTCTGACTGTCGACAGTTCTTTAAGCTGGCAGACAAAGGAGGAACCTGAAGGCAGACAAATTCAGACTAGAAATAAGATGCCATATTTTCACAGTGAGGGTAATTAACCATTGGAAAATCTGACCTAGGAATGCAGTGGGTCAAACCTGGATGGCTTTCTAAAGGATATGCACTAGCTCAATCAGGAGTTCTGGGTGTGAGGCAGAGACAATTGCATGAGGCTGCGTCCCTTCTGGTCTTAATGTCTATGAATCTATGGGGCTGGTGAATTGTCTCCCAGGGAAGGAGTGGGAGTCTGCTCTCAGGGAATATTTGTAACTTCCCTAGACTGAACAATGCTCCAGACAGAGCTGTCTGCTCTCTAACATCTAGGGCTAGGTAACCCCACTGTTCAGTGAGCCAGAGCAGCTTCTCCCTCCCCAGAACCCCCTAGGGTGGTTTGTGCCTGGCCTGGAGCTTGTTTTTGTGTCCAATTTCCCTACAGGGATGGGGATGTGGTTATTGTGACCACATCTGGGTATAAATATATAGTGTCTGTAATGAACTAACTAGAGTGTGTGTGACACAGAGACCGATAGAGAGAGCACTGCCCTCTAATGGACAGAATCAGAATTGCACAAAGGTGTGTGGTGAGCCCATTACAGGGACAGCTAGGGGGTGATTCTCCTGTAGCTCAAGTGGGTGGGGTCTGTGTTTTTGGAGCAGGAGGATCCAATGTCTTTCCTGAGTGACCTCAGCATGAGCACAGACCGTGCAGCATATTGCAGTGGGATCCTTCCCCTGACACAAGGAAGACAGAAAAGGTTCAGCAGATGGAAACCAGAACGGGACAGGGACTCGCGAACGGGGCTCAGCAGGAGCAGCTTGGGGAACGCTCAGCTCTGGGCCTCTCATCCCAACGCAGGCAGGGGCCCTCTCTGCACAGCTCCAGGAAGAGCCCAGCTTGTGCTCAGCTCCAGGGATCTGAGCGCCAGAAGGATGTCAACACAGTGGAGGGAAGTCAAATAAGAGCAGCTACACTGCTGAGGGGCTGGGGGCCACTGAGTTGTGGGCGGGGGGAAGCTGAAAGCACTAACCCTGCCGAGGCTGGCTAAGGGACGGCCAAGGGGCAGCAGGAGAACAGGGAGAGGAATCAGCATGATAAAGGGGGTGTGATATGGAGGAGTGGGCTCAAACTGAGCAAAGGGAAATGGAGGCCAAGGATCTGGAAAGATGCCCTGGCAGAGAGATGGGTGGGGAGAGGGAACTGGGGAGCCAGGGGATGGGTGGGAAGCCCATTGCTAGGCTGGACAAAGCCCTGGACGATAGCTTGTAGCTGATGGTGGCAGCGACCTGTACTCAGAGAGGGACAATCCCAGGGGCTGATGGGGAACCATTAGGGCATAGAGCAGTCCAAATGAGACCCTTCCACCTCCTCACTGGCGGGCAGAAAGCGCTGGGCAAGGATCCAGCAATTGTTCGCCAGAGGCCCAGGAGAGAAGCCAAGGGCGAGGGGCACTGGTGGGCTGGGCTGCGTTGCGTGGGAGCCGGTTGCTGCACCAAGTCTCCTAGCACCGCAGGGGACCACAGCGAGGAGAGCGCGGGCGCATTGGCCACCCCGGTGTCCGCCGCTGTGACTGGGGAGTGAAAGTCCGAACGTGAGGGGGGCCCCCGAGCTACTGGGGCTAGTGCAAATGAGCCTGGTCTGTCAGGTGCGCTGCAGCCAGCCTGACCTGGCCTCACCCCCTTTCCACACCCCCCCTGGAGCTCAGCACTCACACGACGGCCTGTTCCGGTTCCATCGTCTGGCCGCTGCTGAACGGCCCGAAGGACCCAGGCCCAAGCTCCCCGGGGCTCCCTGGGCCTGAGGAGTTGGGGGCTGACTCGCCAAAAGCGACTGGACAGAGTGTTAAGTCAGCAAAAATTTTCAAATGCACAATTCTTGTCCAGCCCGTCCCTCTCTCGAACACCCGCGACCAGCCGCTCCCTCTGCTCCTCCGACCGCGCTCGCTTAATCCACCACGTCCACGATGAGNTGCGCACACACACACACTGCATCACCCCCCTACACACACACTGCATCACCCCCTCACACACACACACACTGCATCACCCCCCTACACACACACTGCATCACCCCCCCACTCACACACACACTGCATCACCCCCTCACACACACTGCATCACCCCCGCCCACACACACACCGCATCACCCCCGCCCACACACACACCGCATCACCCCCTACACACACACACCGCATCACCCCCGCCCACACACACACTGCATCGCCCCCCCGTCCCCACACACACTGCATCCCCCCCGCCCACACACACACTGCATCGCCCCCCCGTCCCCACACACACTGCATCACCACCCCACTCACACACACACTGCGTCCCCCCCGCCCACACACACACTGCAACCCCCCCCACACCCATAACCCAGCCCCACCCCCCCCACACCCCCCACCACCCCCCCCCCCCCCACCTCCCCCCGCCCCCCCCCCCCTCCCCCCCCACCACCCCCCCAACCCACCCCCCCCCACACACACACCCCCTCACCCCCCCACCCACACCCACCCCCCCCCGCCATATCCCCCCCCCCCACCCACCCACCACCCCACCCCCCCCACCCACACACACCCCGCACCACCCCCCCCCCCACACACCCCCACACACCCCCACACACACACTGCATCACCCCCCCACTCACACACACACTGCATCACCCCTCCCCCACACACACACACACGCTGTTCACTGCCAGGGAAATCTCTCCATGAGCTCTCCAGTCTCTCCGCCAGCCAACAGATACGCAACATGTCCCTGCCACAACAGCTCTTGTGAGCCCCTGTGTGTGTGTGTGTGTGTCCCGGCCCCCTCCTCACCTTCTCTGGGCTGTGTGCCCCGGGCCCTGGTTTCTGCGTGTTGTCCCCAGGAAGCATGTTGCGGGCAAGCATGCTGTACTGGGGGGCCCGGGTCTTGAACACGCTGGGTTCCACCACACGATAGTTACAGGGCCCTGGCGTCTGCACACAAGGAGAGCGGCGCTCAGTTGCCAACAGGCCACTCCCAGGGGCGCCCCCCCCCCTCTCCAAAGCAGGCCGAGCCGCAACCCAGCTGTCATTCTGACCCCCCATTCCCCATCGCCAGGCGTGTCCCCCCTCCCCCTTTCCTCACCCCCTTCCACCTGAGTACCCCCCTCCCCAGCTCCGCTGCTGCCTCTCACCTTGCTCAGGTCCTCATAGAAGCTGCCGACCAAGCTGCGCCCCAGGAGGGAATAGTTTGGGGCAGAGCTCTTGTTGACGACCTTGGGCCCAATCATTGGGGGGAGCCCGTAGGCGGCAGGCCCTGGGATGGGGGGAAGAGGGGGTCAGCGGGGGTCAGAATTGCCATTCAAACACCACTGTGGACAAATCAGAAATCTGACAGGGCAGCTCCGGGGTGTGGCAGGGAGGGCAGGGCAGGAGTGAGGTGAGACTGGGAAGGGGCAGAGCTCAGTGCGGGTGAGGGCAGAAGGGAATGGGGAGGGGTGGGGAGGGCAGGAGTGAGGTGAGACGGGGAGGAGTAGCCTATAGGACTAACCTGCTAGATAGATAGATAGATAGATAGATAGATAGATAGATAGATGGGGTGGATGGGGATAGATAGATAGATAGATAGATAGATAGATAGATAGATAGATAGATGGGGTGGATGGGGATAGATAGATAGATAGATAGATAGATAGATAGATAGATAGATAGATCTTTTCTTATAGTTTAACTATTTGATGTATTGTAATAGGTTTATAAATTTATATTAAAGTAAGTTTGGCTGTAATGCAAAAAAACCTACAGGCCATATCCTGTATGTTAAGCTAAGGCAAAGTTAGCATATCTATATTAAAACCTTTTACTCAAAAATTAAAGTTAACCTATACCTTGTTACCTAAATAGATAAGTACCCACGCCTATGTCTATGACCTTTTATCTAGACCGGGGTAGGCAACCTATGGCACGCATGCCGAAGGCAGTACGTGAGCTGATTTTCAGCGGCACTCACACTGCCCGGGTCCTGGCCACCGGTCCGGAGGGCTCTGCATTTTAATTTAATTTTAAATGAAGCTTCTTAAACATTTTAAAAACCTTATTTACTTTACATACAACAATAGTTTAGTTATATATTATAGACTTAGAGAAAGAGACCTTCTAAAACATTAAAATGTATTACCGGCACGCGAAACCTTAAATTCGAGTGAAAAAATGAAGACTTGGCACACCACTTCTGAAAGGTTGCCGACCCCTGATCTAGACCAATAAACAATGAAAAATGGCATAGGGGGGTTTTCAATGTTGTACCCACAAACTTAACAGGTACACCACAAGGAAACGTATGT